>CAXKVY010000423.1:0-23439 GCA_964058915.1 Tetropium fuscum
GTGAATTTTTGTTAGGATATTTTAAAAATGATTTTTTTGTACTTTTTGTTCAATGCATTAGGAAAATTACGTGTGGTAGGAAGATATTTTATGAAAAATTTTTAGAAATAATGAAAGATGCAATTCTCAGACGAACAAATTTCTAGAAGATGTTTCGTTTCTGTTTTCCAGTATTACGTTCTATGAATACAAAACTATATCGTCTATCTAATTCTTATATAGAAACATTCCAGTGGTCTCCTTCAATTTAAAGCCTAGATTCCTGGCACCCTTTTGGATATTTTACAGAAATTTTGAGGGTTATTCAAATGCATGAATCATTTTTTTTGTAAGCTTGGTATCAACTGTAAATAATAAATGAGTTATTAATAATTCAGTCAAATTAAACATGAACGGGGTGAACGCTGCATAAAATCAGGCATTTTTGCTTTTTCTTGGTATGTTATTTATGATGAAAAAGAAATGTTAAATCCAAGTTTTCAACCTCGGCAGACGACCGCGGGTCATTGTCAAAACTGTTGACTTTTTTTCAGTTTTTAACGATTTTGACCCGAAAGGACTGGCTGTTAGCCAGTCCTTTAAGTATATTACATTTTCAATAATATAAGACCGAACCGATTATTGTAGGTCCACTAGTTTCGGAGATGCAGCTTTTCAAAATTTCGCCAATTTTTCACGTTATATAATTTTCAGCAAAATGGCGTCATTTTCAGAAGTTTTTGTCGTTTATAATGGTTTTATTGGGACCAAAATCAGGTGTTAGGTAGAATAAGTCTAGATAATGTCCTATTCAATTGTAATTTGCATAATAAAAAATTCAAAGGGTATTTCACATGGACCGTCTACCGCATTTTGACAAAAAACAGAAACAGGTGGCAATTATGCAAACCAATTCGCTCAGAACTTTTTTAGGTATTACTCAGTCTTATCATATGTGCTTCCCCTATATAATCTTCGAGCGCCATACACCCTAAGCCCTTCCAGATTCAGTTTCGAAGTGTTTCTAAGGTTCACTACTACGCCGAGTGTGGCCAGTTACAGGTACTCATTTTTTTTAGAATTTCGGAGTCCGGGACCTCTGAAAGTTTGTGTTTAATTTATCGCAGGAGTTTGAATGAGGGTGAAGTGGTGACAGTAAAGGCGAGAGAGATACAAATCCTTCACGTTCACACGTTTGTTGAAACGTGTGAACGAGATTTCTGTGCACACTGCTTGCCGGAAAAAGTCCAAGTTGATAGCAGCAGCAATTCGCCGTGGAGAAACAGATGCGACAGCAAATGATGCAAGACCTACAGGATCAGTGGGTGGAAACTGTTTTCTATGGGGAGATATAATTACAGAACAGTTAATCGAGGCCGAGAGGAGAAAAAACGCAGCAAAAGGATATAACGTCATTATTATGGAGAAAGTTTATCTTGGTTATAATTAAAGATTGCATTGCTGATGATACTGACTGATGCGGCACTACAACATCTCCTAGGGGCTCATCCCTGCGGCTGCAAAAAAGGCTGCAGCAGTGTCTGCAGCTGCAGTAAGGCTGGACTAAAGTGCTCCGTAGTTTGCATCAACTGCGAGGGAATCTCATGTGGCAACGTCCCTGAGCTCGCATTAAGCTTGGATTACTCATCCAGAGCTAACCTGCCAGACGAAGATGAACTAAACGAAGAAATACACAATTCTTCGTTTAGTTCATCCCGTCCTAGCCCGTCTCGGATATTCTTGAAAACCCTCCTGACATCTTCGAAGACGACGTCTGACCAACCAGCTCCATCAAAGAGGGCAACATTTTATTAAAATAAACACATACTCAAAATTGAGGTCAGATTTTCAGATAATTTACAGGCGTGCTGTAAATAAAAATACAAATATCTCATTTTTTTGCTCAAATGGTTGAGGAGGAAGTGTCAGAGTGAGAGTCTATTGAGATGGTGGGAGAGGGTTTTCCAACAATATACTAGACATTCAGAAACTTGAATGATACTGAAAATAATGAAATTTTGGTAGAAATTGGCCAAATTTTGAAAAGCTGTATTTCCGAAACTATTGGACCTACAATAACCGTTCAGGTCTCATATTATTGTATTTATACAATTCAATATAATTTAATATAATTCAAAAATGATTATGAACTGTCTCTGATGAAAAACTTGTCCCTCCGGGTCAAAATCGACAAAAACTGAAAAAGGGTCAAACAAACCGGGATATTCTTGATTTTTGACAATGGCCCGGTCATCTGCCGAAGTAGAAAACATGGATTTAACATTGCCTTGCCATCATAAACAACATGTCAAAAAACCAAAAATACCTAATTCGATGCATCGCTCAATGTATAATCTGAGTGTACTATAAAATATCATAATATTATCAACTCGCATCTTTATTGGCAATGCTAATAATATTAATTCTGTTATTTAGCAAACACACCTGGAGGGGAATTGTCCAATATCATGGACATATTGAAACACGAACCACCTCTGCAATGTTTTCAGCCCCCAATAAAAGTAGAACTTACGAATAAATCAGACGAATATTCCTCGATAAATGAAATACATCCCAGGAGAAAGAGAGCAGCAAGTGGCCGTAAATCGCAGTATCTTTGCAAATGTGGTAAGAGTTTTAAGAGTAAGCAGTCCCTTAGTACTCACAGCAACTTCAATTGTGGAAAATTTAAGCAACACGTGTGCCCACTGTGCAAGAAGTCCTTCTGGGCCAAACAGCAGCTAATCCAGCATGAAGAACATTGTAGCAAACACAAGCGCACGGACGCGTAAGCTTGGATTAATATAGGAATGATTGTTAAGATTATTTTATAAAAATTATGATTTGACATTATTAACAATGTCAAATTATTGAATGATACTTATTAATCTAATAATGCAAATTATTTATGTTTGAATGGTTATTAATATAAATATGTGAAATATCATTGTTTTATTGAGGCAATATAATAATATTACACTGTTTAAATGTTTATAAAACTATTATACATATTCGTCTGAAAATATTTGTTATGTAAGTATTTAGGAGCCAAATTGGGATTATACATTTCTCGAATCGAGACCAGATGTATATCATTTCGAAATTTGTTTCCTCAACAAATAGGATTATTCTGTCATTTAATTATTCAGTTATCATAAATATTCTTGTTAAATATATTTATTCATACATACATACATACATAAGATTGCGATGCTACGATTTATAAAAAAAATATTAATGAGCTTGTAAGTAAGAGAATTAAGTATATGTTGGGGTTTTTATAAACCGCAAATAGAACAATCGAAAGGAAAGTGATTTGAATTTCATGTAATTGGTTCCGTTTCATTATATGAAAAATGACTTAGTTATTTGAAATTGTTTATTTTGAAAAATCGATTTTTGTAAAAAATATTGGTCAGTTTAAGAAAAAATAGTACAATAGTGAAGCATTTCGTACCCTTTATAACATGCTACTTAGATTTTTAGTCTATTTTTATTTTGAACACGCTTTTATTAGCTTCGCCTGTATGTATCTTATAACGGAATCTTTGGACGTGATTTTCACCCATTTCAAAACCTCACATTAAACTGTTTTTAATTTTGCGCCCTTATCAAGAGCCGATGGCTAGGACAAAGTTGTCAAATTATTGTATTGTTATCGGTCCTCATCAGGATAAAATAAAATATAGTTTAAAAAAGCTAAGGAACACGCTTTTATAATAGTAAACCGAACTAAAAAATAAAAAATAAATTACAGTTTAAAAAAAACACGCTATAAAGGAAAACCGAACTAAAAAGTAATGAGATATCAATGAAATATTTATCAATGCCTGATATCAATGAAATATTTATAACAATTGATATCACACAAACATTTAATTGATTTATTAGTAAGCATTACGGATTTATTACGTATCATGTAATTTTAGTTTTTAATTGAAACTGAGTTGTAGTTATGTATCCTTCACCATATTAATTTTAGTGCTCGTTTGCCGTATCGTGCCATAAGGGCACTAAATTTTGCCTAATAGAATAATGGCTCTAATACGTGCTTAATTTTAAAACTACATTTTAAAAGATTCTTTGGTAATGTTTAATACGATAAAAAAATAAGCTACTGTATTTGTAATAGTGTAATTTTTACTAATCTCTTTTACTTTTTAGCTCAAAAAGCCCTGGTTCCATGTCCAAACTGTCACAAAACCTACAAATATAACACGTCTCTGTACAACCACCAAAAATACGAATGTGGAAAAACTAAATCTTTTGTTTGCTGCTACTGCCACAAGAGGTTCTGGCACAAACAGGCACTGAAGAATCATATTAATTTCAAGCGGTGTAAGGTCCAAAACATGCCCGATCTTTTTGAAATACTGGAAAAGGAGAAATTAATAAATGTAAAATCTGAGGAGCTTTGGTGTCCTCCTGCTTATTTTGCCAAACCTGAAAACATGTAGATTGAGCATAAAAGGAATTTTGGTGATGGGTATGGTGATTGACAGACAGCATTAGTGCAGTAACGCACTAACATTTGTTTAGGTTAAATGGCAGTTATTTTATTCATTTAATAAGGAACAAGTGTTCACAAGTTATCGTAGGGGAGATGAGGGATACAAATAAATGTTTAATTTGTATTAGTTAATAGTTATAAATGTTAATAAGTAGATAAATAAGGAATAAAAATAGAGTAATGAAATCAGGTTGAATATTAACAAGAATAATTAGTGCATGCAAGTTGACAGTTAAGGTTGAAAAAATGATATTTAATGATAATGATAAGTATTTCTCAACGATAATGTACGAAGAATAAAGTCCTAAACAACAGTTTCTCAAGTCCTAAACAAGATGCGAAAAAACGTCTGCCATTTTATCTTTGTCATTTTCTTGTAAATATCTCGAAAAGCATGAGGTTTATGAAGAAATGTCAAGAGATCAGTGTTACGTAAAATTGAGATACGTTGAGTATTTCATTATCGAATTTTGTGAAAAAGTGTATTCAAATTAACAAAACATCGTCTTCCTATATCGGAATTGCAACAAGCAAACCCTACGCATTTATCACACTTGGAGGAGTATCTTAGTCCTACTTTTTGCAAAAGCATGCTTTGCCACATGGCCCTTCCTTGAAGTTACAGAACATCATTTCTAGAATATTAGAGGGAGTACTTTCTTTTGTTACTGATACCGGAACAAGGCGTCCCTCTATCTGGTGTAGTCCCTCATCCGTGTAGTAAAGGATCCAACTTATTTCAAGCGCATTCTTTTATCTAAAATATACAACTTTATTTTTTTGACTAAGTTAATCCTTATAATTAGATACCACACCTGATAAATAGACTCTAAAAATGTGTTGTTCAGCAGCGTCTTTTGTTGGCGAAAACGACGCCAAATTGGAGTTTGCATATAGACCTTGACGATATTTTATTCGATTTTATAAAGTGTAACTTAGCTTATCAATTTTCTCTTTGATATTTTTGATCGGTGCAACTTGGTACATTATAAAATTTAATTAAAACGTAAATCATCAATTTATAGAGTTACCAATTGACGCTCTTTTGTATTTCGGAAAGCAGCAGTTGGCTTTTCGTAGCCATGATTACTTCCTTAAATCGCGGAAATTTTAAATAATTATTAAAATTTTATGTAATAAGGAGCATAGATATACAAAATGACTGCGAAACAATTTAAGCCGTATTTTCTAGACTGGCATTCTGCAAAAATCACAAAGCTCTATTATTCTTAGAATTATGTCAATTTTAGTGCAAAATTAGTGGAATACGATTTTATGAATTTTTTTATGTTAGTGCAAATCGTACATCTGAAACATTTTTAACCTCGTCCACTTTGCTTTGGAACGATATCAGTATAAATCAAAATTGTAGTGTTTGTTCTTTGTTTAGCTCATCCCTTAAATTTAGTTTTTTAAATTTGCAAAAATTTCCAAATGGCAAATATTTTTTGATGTAAGCGGAATTCCGTCATTTTTCTACCATTCTTCCAAAAAAAACGTATGCAGCTGATTTTTTTCAAAACAAAAAACGCTCAGCTATTCCAGAACCCGCTCCTTTTCTCAAATCACCATGATTAAACAGAGACAACGGATATGGAGAAAATTTTAAACATTCCCTTATTTCTTCTGGGGTTTTACTGAACCGGCACTGCCAGATTTGGTGGTGGTACATAAATTCCAGAATAAAAGGCGATAGGTTTTATTTGAGGCTATGACGCCCTTATTCAACTGTACTTTGCAATATTATTTTTTTCTTAACAGTCATAAATTTACAATTTTGGATTAGGTTAAGTTGACAATTTATTACTAGGTACTTATAAAAACAACTGGAACAAGGCTATCAAAAGGGTTTTTCATTACGTGCATTAATTTAAAAAAATAAAATGGCGTAAATAAATTTGAGGCATACTTCCCGTACATTCCCGCTGAGAGATGTTTGTATTTAATTTCTTCAGGTTGTGCCTTAGTCCGGTAATTTGACTACACTAATGTGAAATTCCCTCTTATCTGCTAGGTAGGTAGGTATTATTAAAATTCTTTTACGATGTATATGATTTGGTAATTCACAATTCTTCGATATTTTGTTAATCATAGATCGATATTATTATAAAAATTAAGAGCTTGCTGGACAAATAATGGAAAGCAGGCGTACTAATGTAAAAATTGATCTGCATTTTTTCCATTAATCTGGGAGTTTTAGTGCAATCGTGGCTCATGCTTAATCAGTACCATTTCCAAAATAATGTTTAAATGGATAAAAGAAAATATGCAAATACCATACCATATGCGGATATCAATTTATTGTTCACAAGTACCAGATGTTTGCGAGATTAAATAATGCCGGTATAATACCGTTTCATACGTCATATTTTAAAATTATTTGTTGCATTAATTGATTATGATTATGATTGCTTCGTACAACTTGTTTCTTATTCCGTCCGTATTTGATAACATTTGGATTTCGAATTATATGTCAATTTCAATCTTGTGCAATTTCTATTTAATTTTCCAAGTTTAGTTTTCTTTTTACATACTTTAAAAATTATATTAATTGTGCAAATAATGAAACATATAGGGTGAGCATAACGAAGTACATTAAAAAAATATATAAATATTTTTTTTGTTATACTCTGCCTTAACCAACTGGTTAACTGGACTATGTTGTCCACCGATTGTTTTCAAATTTTACATTCAGGAAATAATTGAAATTCTTTGGACATAATAATAATACGATACTCTTCGTGGCAAACTGCTTAAATGTACCTAGTATGCTCCAAATTTCATATTTTGACATTCACGTGGTATATATTAAGTCATTTATTACGTCATATAGAAAGGAACTAAGGTTTTTATTGCAGTAATCGGTCAATGGGTTATTAAAGAGGAAAAAACCGCGTAGTGCTGGCAGGAAAATGGCGGAAAACAAGATGGCCGTTGTACCAATTTTAAAGAGTTATAACTCGGCAAAAGATAGAGACAGTTTGGTGGTGCCCGAACAAATTTTATAGGCACCGACAAGGCGTCAACTGCAGGCGATAAATTTTTTTCAATATGGCGGATCTAAGATGGCGATCAAAAACTTAGGCGCTCCAATCCGTCTGAAATTGTTATCCCGGGGTTTTTGGAGTCCTCGATTAGGATTGGGGTCGAATTGTTCGGGTCAAATCTTGCAACTGAATTTTAAAAGTACGCCTTGGTTGGCGCCATACTATGACTTGTATAACTTGGCGAGATAGGCGTCAATAGCATTGGTTTGCAACCAGTCTAGGAGAAGGAAAACTCCAAAATCAAACCCGGAGCTGTGTTTTGTTAGGCACAAGTAAGCTTCAGCTTCAAGCTGAAATAAGTAGAGTTAACTAGAGTTCAATCACTACAAGGTCTCCTTATGAAAGAACTAGACTGTATGTACTAAATTAATAGGCAAACCACCATGACGCATTAAATGAAATAAACAGACTTAGAAACATGTCCAGCGATAACTAAAAAATAAAAAATAAATTAATAGTAAAAACCTTTTTAAAAACAAGCTTTTATTTAAGTGCTCTAAAATGAAGAGCATTTAAATAAAAGCTAAAATTTTAGAGTATTTAAATAAAACCTTGTTTTTAGAAATGTTTAATATTAATTTTTTCTTTTCCTTATTTGATAGGCAAAATTAATATGAAAATGTACCTACCTACTGCTCTTGTTTGTTAGACATTTTTGTTTCGAAAATATGTAAAAAGTATTTTTCATCTGATAGTGTTATTAGCGACAATCTCAGTAATTGATAATATGGATAATAACTGTTTTAAAAAATTTAGTACTTTATTTAATAATTAAAAATAAAAAAATGGATTCACGTTATATTCTTAAATATGTTGAATATTAACTCCAATTGACTAAATTGGCTAAATTTTATTGACTGATTTTAAGTGACATAATTATGTTTAATATCTTAAAAGAACATTTAAATAATATAATACCGAACATTAAATAATATAATACCGAACAACAGGTGATCCGCTGACATCGGGTATCTGTAAACATTCGTTAACTTTAGTCTTACTATTCCGAAAAAATATTCATATAATATGACCAGCATTTTTGTAGTTTCGCTTATTCTCTGTCCACTTGTTTTAGTTCTCACAACAATATAAACATTTATTTTGACAACATAATGTGACATTATTTATGATATCAAGAATGCCGAAAATCATTAAAACGCAATGTACAAACAAAAGGCAATTTCAGCTTTGATTTATTAGGTATGTGCCTTCGTAGTTGTGTAATTGATTATTATGTATTTCATTAAAAATGTATTTATATATCATTATAGTCTTATTTGAAGTATTTATGTATTCTTATGTAACCACTAGAGCTATCCCATACCTATGGGATTTATGTTAATTTCTGTTAAAAAAATTATGCTAAATATTTATCATTTAACATTTAATATTTTATGTATGTTATTGGTTATTGTTTAATAAATATTATTTAAAATTATGTGATTTTTTACTAACCGCGATTTATGGCGGGGATGATCAAAATAAACATTACTTTTTCCTTAAAATACGGAATTTTATTCTGAAGTCTAAGAAAAATAATATAAACAATATTGAAAGGATCAAATTGTCAATACGACGCCGACGGCGACGTACAGATCCGATAGACAGATCAGATAGAAGATTAGATCCCACCTGATCCTTAACCCACACCGCCTCCAAAGAGGACATAACATAGATTTCGACAACACAAAGCAAATACCTAACACCTATCTACTCCATTACTCCCTAAAAACCTGAACAGTCAGCGAAGCAATTGAAATCGAGAAGGATCCCAATTGTATGAATAAGAGGGACGACGGTTTTCAACTTTCAATTGCTTGACGATTATCTGTAAATAATCGTCATCGATGACGGTCAAACTTCCTGTCGATTGATAGTCTTTGGATTTGCTTAGTGACTGCTAAAACATAATGGTGGATATGGAAATGCAATTTAAATTAAATAGAGAATAAATAGAGAAATAGAGGATAAAATAGAGAAGTTTTTAAAATAATTGTAATATTTTGCTCACATTTTTAATTACCATTATATTTATTTTCTAATAAATATTTTTTTATAGGCGAAGATCCATCAAGGTTCATTACGATATTTTCATTTTAAACCCGATTTCATTTTAATTACCGAAGATTATATCAAAGAGGTGTTATTTTCTGTAATTTGCATTAATAATCTCTGACTATATTATAAGTAATATCGCTTCATTCGAGTTCACATACAAGCCTCACGTATCTGAATGAGAAGTGAAAGTCAACGTAACCACCTAATATGTGATTATAATTCTCTTATTTATCTTTGCTTAATTGCTACATTTTTCACAAGTATTATGTTTATATATTAAACAAATAACCTTCGATAGCTCAGTTGGTAGAGCGGTGGACTGTAGTGGAATTAAACAAATCAGACATCCATAGGTCGCTGGTTCAAATCCGGCTCGAAGGATAATATTTTTTTATAAATTGTTATAACTAATAGTAAATTAATGAATAAACTGATCTACTAATGAAAACCACTAAGCTACTGAAAAAAAATCTTGGAGGTGTTGTTTTACTTCAGACTTTTCTTTTGGTTTTGAAAACGTCCCCTGGTGCATTTGTATTTTATTTAATATACTCGAGTGGTAAGACACATTATCTAATACAATTACCTAATTACGCGGAATGTTTGGTAGAAGCTGTATAGAAAATCATTTTCGAATAGGTCTGTCATATCTTCGTGATAGTCGGCAGAAGACTGTGATATATTTTTGGCCGCCAATAGCAACGCATTGGGTACATGCGGGAAGTTTAGACTTCCCGCATGAAGTATGATATTTCGAAAGTTCGAGAGTTACGAAATTTCAAGATAAGTGCGGACGGTCCTGTGCTTTAGCATTGACCAGTTTCAGTTCCGCTCGTATACACTTTTTTTTACCTTTATCGCCAAATACTTTTCATCTGAGGCATCAGACAAAAATGTATGAAACTGTTCCCTTAACAAGACTCTCGATTTCTTTGGCTTATAACTTAACACATAAGCCACATAACACACATAAGCCTTATAAATTTTTATGCTAATTCCAAAAGGTATGCCAATAAAACATTCCCAGAGTATTGCGTTATATTTGTTCCCGTACACCATTTCGAACTTGTAAAGGCAGCTTCATATACTGCACCAGATTTCGTCGGCAATAAGTTTTCTACAGCCGTTCTATCCTCCTCTACCCCCTCGGGAGATTCTAGAGCCACTTCTACACTCATTTTCAATCCTTAGCCACTGTCAACCGACGCTACGCCAAATTTTAAATATTTCTCTTGATATATGCAAGTACATGGCAACGATAAGTAAAGGTATATACAATGAAATGAGTTAAAGTTTCAGTCTTACAGTATTTATTTAAAATTCATCTTTTTCTTAGTTATTTTATATATCATTTTACATATAATTTATTGCGTTTGAAGAAAAAATAGTATATGATGTTCGGAGAATAAGATACTTTATGTGCCTCGCCTGGATTGACAATCTTTCCACGCTTACCACGTAAAGTATCACTTATTCTACTAATATCATAATATACTATTTAATTATGCATTCGTGACTGAATGGGTAAATCCAAGGTCAAAACAAGCTAAAAATAAATTAGAAACTTCTTTGATACTTTGATAGACGAACGATTTTTTTAAATATCCCTCAAGTGAAAGCGAACGGCGCGACGCGACATTAACGTAATAGTAATATTTATTTACAGAATTATTAAAAAAAATTAGACACATTGCGAAGTATTATTTGGTATCTCCTGTATTTGCTCTACTTAACCTTATTTATTTTAAAAACACGTAATATTAACATTAACGCATTTCGAGCAGAGGTGAAGGGTTATATAGCATTATATTTATTTTGTCATTATAATTTTTGATTTTTAGATTTTGTGGAACACAATGGTATATACAGCTGTGTTAGATGCTACAAGAGCTATAAGTTTAAAGGAAACATTAGAAGACATCTTAAATACGAATGTGGAAAGGAAGCTACATTTGCTTGTCACTTGTGTGATTTTAAATGTAAGAGAGCGGATTATTTACGGTTCCATTTGAACTCCAAAAAGCACCAGATCGAGCTGTGCCAAAATAAGATTTATTTGGACTGAACACTATTTTTCGATATTAAAATAAGCAATGGTTGGGACATGTACTAGCTGTAATAGATGTATGCGGTGTTGATAGTGTTAAGTGATTTTTTTTAAATATAAAACATATATTTTACGGCTAAAGCGTGAATTTGGCTAGATCGTAAACTAGCTGGATAGTATACAACTAACTGAACCGTTCGTTATTTTAATAGAAAAAGCATATTTAAGAATATTAGCGGTTAGTTTATAAACTAACCAAATCCCTTGGCTAATTTACTTGAAATAATCAAAGAAACTAGAATAGCTTTTTTCATTGGATGGTTTGTAAAATATCCACTTCAATCTAGCTATAATGAAAACGTTAGTTTGTAAATATAACGGTTAGTTTATAAATATAACAAATCAATTAATATAGAGCAATTAATCGTGAATAAAATTGTATTAAATATTATTTAGTGATATTTTTTTCTTGTTGATTTCAAACTGCATGTAACTTTACAGCCAGTACTTTAACCATCTTGACAAGTATTTATTTTATACTCTTTTATCGGAGTTGGCTCAGCATCCATTATAACACCCATTAATATTATTATTAAGTATTATAATTATTAACATAAGTATTATTTGTAAACGCTAATATTTAGTTTTAAATATAAAAAGTGCACTTACTAAGCTGTTAATTTACTATTGTACTGTTAAGGATATATATATATATATATATATATATATATATATATATATATATATATATATATATATATATATATATAGTAGATATAATATAACGACCCGGATATAACGACCCTCAAGGGACCGCCGACACTTAGTCATACTAACCGGATAACTCACACAACGAACGATTAAATTTTATTCACCATCTTATAAACGGTGTATTTTATGCGGTGTATAAGCAGGGCACGGGGCGGTATCGTATTGTTTGAGCATAGGTATTAACCCTGCCCGTCGTTTCAAACCGACGACGATTTCTCGAAGCGGAATGAGGCGAAGCAGAAAATATAATCAGTTATATAATATAAATATAATCAGTTATGTCGCTATAATCAGTTGGTCGCTTAAACCGGAGTCGTACTAAACGGATATGTTTTCATAGTACGTCTATATAAAACCTAACTTGAGTTTACATTTTCGTCACTGAAAACGGTTACTTGTTATAAACGCAGTCGTTATATCCGAAATATATATATATATATATATATATATATATATATATATATATATATATATATATATATATATATATATATATATATATATATATATATATATATATATATATATATATATATTTCGGATATAACGACTGCGTTTATAACAAGTAAGTATATATATATATATATATATATATATATATATATATATATATATATATATATATATATATATATATATATATATATATATATATATATATATATTTCGGATATAACGACTGCGTTTATAACAAGTAACCGTTTTCAGTGACGAAAATGTAAACTCAAGTTAGGTTTTATATAGACGTACTATGAAAACATATCCGTTTAGTACGACTCCGGTTTAAGCGACCAACTGATTATAGCGACATAACTGATTATATTTATATTATATAACTGATTATATTTTCTGCTTCGCCTCATTCCGCTTCGAGAAATCGTCGTCGGTTTGAAACGACGGGCAGGGTTAATATATATATATATATATATATATATATATATATATATATATATATATATATATATATATATATATATATATATATTATATATATATTATATATATATTATATATATATATATATATATATATATATATATATATATATATATATATATATATATATATATATATATATATATATATATATATATATATATATATATATATATATATATATATATATATATATATATATATATATATATATATATATATATATATATATATATATATATATATATATATATATATATATATATATATATATATATATATATATATATATATATATATATATATATATATATATATATATATATATATATATATATATAGGGTAATTCGAGGATAGATGGCCCACATTTTTTATTTTTGTCTAAACTCTTATATATATAAAACTAAACTCATGGTTTATTTTTTTTGGACATCTTTATTAACTTATTAATTATTATTAACTAACAAAAAGCTATAAAACTACAAAACACAGAGATTATAAAAAAAAATTTAAAATGTGACAAAAACCATCTAACCTGCAGTGCCGAGGTGAGATGGCGCAACAAAAAAAATTGAAGAAATAAGGTTATAGGAGTTATAGGTAGGTGTTTTCTGGTAATCTAAAATATTATTTCTTTTTACACACAACAATACCACAATCATGGCAAAAATTGGCAAATTTAGAGCATGAATCGTGAAACCATTTGGAACAGTGCAAGCACTGTACCCAGTCGTCAGATTTTGTTGTTTGAGAATAGACTTCCCCACAACCAGTGCAAGCCTCATCATCAGCGTCCATATCATCTGATGAGTCACGCAGTGACACCGATCCCTGATCATCATCTGAAGAGGTTTCGTCATTATTGTTAATGTTTTTTTGGATTTTTTTCTTGATGACTTTAGGTTGCTTCGTAACTGTCTCTGCTTTTTTTCTCTCTCTTTGTGTTTTCTTAGTTGCTTTATTTTTTCTCTCTACAATTGTCTGGCTTTCAGTTAAAATTTCTGCTAAATGTTTACCTCTTCGTCGAACCGAATTCATGGAAGTAGAAACAACTGGAACGGGCGAGATGTTGTCCAGCATTTTTCCGGGAGTACACTTCTCAGGAGTTTTTTTATTAGGAGATTCAGCCCGAGGTTCATGTTGTTCTTCCATTCCAACTTCATTTTGTTCTTCCATTGCAGCTTCATTTTGTACTTCCATTGCAGCTTCATTTTGGACTTCCATTGCAGCTTCATTTTGTACTTCAGTCTCATGAATATCTACATTGGCATGTTCAGTTAAAAATGCATCATCAGGAATAGCAAGTGGGTTAAATGGCACGATACCTGTAGCTCTAAATGCTGATGCTGCATTATTAACAGTCGCAGATTTGTTCCACGCTTCACCAAGCAATTGACCAAATTGTAGCCTAGTAAGCTTTCTCCCGGGGTTATTCTTAATGTATAAATTGCACGCTGAATAATAGTTTAATTTCAGGGATTTAAAGAAACTCCTATCTAGCGGTTGCAAAAACTGCGTCGTGTGGCTAGGCAAACAAAGCAAAATAATATTATGTTCCACACAATATTCTAACATTTCAACGTTACTACAATGTGATGCGTGACCATCAAGTAATAACAACACTACTCCTATGGGCTTTCTGGGAACGAACTGATCCCTAAGCCATTGAAAAAATATTTCGCTGTTGACGTAAGCAGATTTTTGAGACATATAAACCAAGGACCCTGGAGGCATACCGTCTTCAAACTCAGACTTTTTATTTTTTCCTTTCATGACGCAGGTGGGTGGAATAAATACGCCCTCAGCATTGCAACAAGATATCACTGTGATTGTTTCTCCCTTTTCCCCGGAACTGATACCCGCTATGTTCTTAGAACCTTTCTTTGCTATGACATGTCCTGGTTTATTATTGAGTTGTAACCCGGTCTCGTCCATATTGAAGATGTGACCAGGTTTTCCTATCAGACTATTTTCCGTAATAATTTGTTCTAACAACTTAAAATATCCGTCAACGTCTTTCCTGTTCATACCCAAGGCTCGATTAATCGAAACGCCTTCTGCTTTCCGTACTGATAACGTTGGGTTTCTTTGCATAAACAATTGAAGCCATGGAAAACCTGCAAGTCCTGACTCCTTGTTAAACCGATGTTTGAGACCTAATTGTTCGGCTAATTTAAACGCCATAGCTCGCACATCGGTTCGAGTAGGGGCGAATCCCTTTTTCTGAAGCTTTATAATATGTTTTACTATTTTGGCTTCAACATCATCGCCTAACGTTGAGCTTGGTCCGAGGGGACCTTTCCTTGTGTTATTTTTTGATTTTCTTCTCCGTAAAGTTGTTGCTGGTACTCCAAACGCTCTAGCGGCTTCGTTTACCCCTAAACGATTTTCATTAACGGCTTTAATGGCTTCTGATAATTGTTGTTCCGTCCAGCTAGCTCGGGAACACGTCCCTGTCCGTTTATATCTTGTAGGCATCCTGAAAAAAAAATAATAATAATGAGCCATCTCACCTCAGTTATAAGCGAGCCATCTATCCTTAACCCATAAGGAGAGATGGCGCACTCGAATAGCAAAAAGCGCTTGGAAGTTTGACAATTTTGAGGTTGAGTAATGAAAACTGAATGTTTTTACTTACCTGTAATGCTAACGTGATTGAAATTATTAATAAACTGTGTGCTCAGTAACACATGGAAGACAGAGTACAAGAAACTTTTGGTCTAATCGAATGCCGGTATCAGTTATAACTTATTACGGCATTATTCGGTAAACACTGGCGCTACGGCACGTGGTTGTGTATGAACTAAGGCGTATCGGTGCGCCCGCACTCAGCTGTGATTCTCGCGGTTGCGTAGTAAGACCACTGCGCCATCTCACCTTCTGCACCATCTATCCTCGATTTACCCTATATATATATATATATATATATATATATATATATATATATATATATATATATATATATATATATATATATATATACATACATTATTTATTAAAGAAATGTATCATTAGATAATGTGACAATTATTGACAACTTGTTTGCTAATCTGTTTTTGAAATATGTAGTACGTTTATTTGCTAATTTCTTGCTTACCTGAAACATAACGGTACCCATTATTATTATTATTATTTCGTGACTGACTCAAAGTATTTTTTTATATTTCATGCTGTTTGTGGCATTGGATCGGAGTTTAGGCTTAGGTCTAGGCCGACAATGGAACCCGTCATTAGAAATCTCCACTCCGAATTCAGCCTTTAATCTCTGAATTCAGGCTCTATTCTCTGAATTCGAACTTTAAACTCCAAATTCAGGCTTTAAACTCTGTATTCAGACTTTAATCTCGCTTTAATCTCGGAATTTTAAATTGTAGCATGCGTAAGGCAAGCTTGATATTAACGCCAGTGTCAGTGTTTACATGTTTTTCCGTAAAAACTATCTTTTCTATGGTGATTGTCACTTCAAAATTCATCTGTGATAAAGTTGTATTGATTTTGTATCTGTATTTAAGCTGATATAAATTGAGGCATGTATATTATTCTCGTAGTTTATAGCTGCAATATAATTGTTATACATATAAATATATATATATATATATATATATATATATATATATATATATATATATATATATATATATATATATATATGTATATATATATATATATATATATATATATATATATATATATATATATATATATATATATATATATATATATATATATATATATATATATATATATATATATATATATATATATTGTGAAATATAATATTATTTCCTAAGTTGTACACTAAAACTATTACTATGATTACCAAATAAATTAGTTAGGTCAAACACCGATGTAATTTTTTTATAATAATTTTGATAAATAATTCGTCATTGACTGTCTTTTTATTTAAATACAAGTTTGGTTTAATTATTTGGCGTTTGATTTATTTTCAATTCTACGGTACGATGGTGAAAGTATATGTCTCTAACCTGTTTGATTAATTGCTACTTTTTTTCGTACATTCACTATACATTACTTAAAGAAACAACCTTCGATAGCTCAGTTGGTAGAGCGGTGGACTGTAGTGGAATGAAGAAAATCAGACATCCATAGGTCGCTGGTTCAAATCCGGCTCGAAGGATACTTTTTTAATAGATTGGTGGTATGATTAATAATTAAAAATAAATTTAGTATAAAATAATCATATGACAAACGCCACCCTGCTTGAGTAATGGTTATAATTAATTCTGCAGTAGTAAAGAAGACAAATGTGTTACCTACTAATTTATTGTGCCGTCTAGATATATGTTCAATGAAGGTTTGATCATATCACACACTTATACAGTCAGTGTCCCTACATGTAGTCATTATTTATTTTTAATACTTGTGGAATGTTACTTTTATTTATCCTACTGGATATACAATATGCATTTTTTCATTGTTCGGTATTTTAGTCTAGTTTTTATGTAATAGCAACATTATTGTTTTACTCTAAAATTAGACGTTTAGATTTATTTTATTTAACCAGTATCTGGATCATTATTGCTTCAATAACCTTTCCATTAACAGCTTGTTTTACTTTTGCTTTAATAGTTTTTACAGTGTATCTACCTTTACTGTATGATGTATGAAGTATTGTGGAATTGTGTTATTGATTTTTTGTCTTAGGATCCAAAAGTGTGTAATTAATTTTATCATAAAAATAGCATATGGTGGCTCTTTTGTTTGGCCCTTATAATGTATCTAATTACATTCTAGATATATCGTTTAAATAGGTAATTATTGTAATAGAAGTTATCTCAAACTATTATCTCTATTTCTATATAAATTTTATGACTCACCCTTTACCATCACGTTTTGTTTTCCTGGCGCTTTTTTAATCTTGTCATACTGTCAAGAATGACTTACCGTACCAGTTTGAAAAATTCATATTTTATCTATAAAAACAAAAAAGGACAAAACTTCGTTCTTTTCACAATTTAATAATTAAAATAATTATTTCATATTTTTTTAAATAACTTTTTAAAGGGTTCACTGTGTATATAGAACATACATAATAAATAATTTTTTACCAAAAAATTAAGAATAAAAAATTGAAATAAATTGTGTGATTTTTCATTCGACTTATTAAGAACAGCTGACCTCCCTGCAATATCCACGCGTGTACAAGTCATTTTCTGATGAATGGAAGATGATGCACAAAATGTAGGTATTCCTGTAAGTGTCGAAGAAACTGTGGAAGCCCCGATAGCATTAGAAAATGGATAAAAATGTTTGAAGCTACTGGATCTACAGTGAAAATACACAATACAGGGCGCCCACGAGTCGTAAGAAGTGCAGAAACCATCGAACGGGTACGGCAGTCAGTCACAGAAAATCCAACACAATCTGTACGGAAACGAGGTCAGGTACTGAGGGTCAAACGATCCTCTTTACACGACATTTTAAAAAAAGATTTGCACCTCCATGCTTTTAAAATACAGTTGGTCCAAGAATTCAAAGCGACGGATTACATTTCACGGCTAAATTTTGCTAACCACATGATGGAAATGTTTGAGAGTTTTGATAACATTTTAGTTAGCGACGAGGCAAATTTTGATATCAACGGTCATGTAAACAAACAAAATTGCCGATTCTTGTCTGCCGAAAATTGTTTTGTTTGTTTTCCTGGCGCTTTTTTAATCTTGTCATACTGTCAAGAATGACTTACCGTACCATTTTGAAAAATTCATATTTTATCTATAAAAACAAAAAAGGACAAAACTTCGTTCTTTTCACAATTTAATAATTAAAATAATTATTTCATATTTTTTTAAATAACTTTTTAAAGGGTTCACTGTGTATATAGAACATACATAATAAATAATTTTTTACCAAAAAATTAGGAATAAAAAATTGAAATAAATTGTGTGATTTTTCATTCGACTTATTAAGAACAGCTGACCTCCCTGCAATATCCACGCGTGTACAAGTCATTTTCTGATGAATGGAAGATGATGCACAAAATGTAGGTATTCCTGTAAGTGTCGAAGAAACTGTGGAAACCTCATAAATTTTGTATTACCACGGACTGTATTACTAACTGTAGTGCACCCACCTTCAAATTCTGGCGATGTCGGGACTGTTATACATTGGAATTGTTGACACTGTATTATTTATCACTGATGGCGTGCCTAGGTTTTTGGCACGCCATCATAGCACGTATTTTTTATTGATCTTGATTTGTATAATTCGTTCACAAGTGTTTTCCCATTTAAATACAACTTGCATTTAATTACGTGGTTTTATTCTCGGTTCTGACAAGCTAGTGAAAGTAATACATGCGCAATCTGTTTATTAATTTATTTGATTTTTTCTTGCTTAAAATGTGTATCACTTCAATAAAACGACCTTCGATAGCTCAGTTGGTAGAGCGGTGGACTGTAGTGGAAATAAACAAATCAGACATCCATAGGTCGCTGGTTCAAATCCGGCTCGAAGGATTTTCTTTTGTTGATGTGTGATATGATAAATAATTAAATAGTTTCGCTTTCTGTGGTACTAATAGTTGTAGAGACATAATTAATGTAACTATACCCACGTTTATTGAATATCTTTTGGGTGAATATATTGAAATTACATCTAAAAATAACAAAAACGATTTTGTTATTTAATACGCTACCTATATGATTTTTATAATTTAATCACTATATGATTTTTAGATGTATTTTCAATATATTCACCCAATACATATCCAATATTGCCAAATTATAAGTTGGAACTAATATAGGTCCTTTATGAGTCACGCCAAAAGGTGGTTCTAAGCTGAAAATTATATGCCAACTTTTTAGCCAACAGTTACCAACCTTGTTTTTTCCTGTGAAACTCGTACACAAATTGTTCGTTCACCCGTGACCTCGTGTCCTGACTGCGACGATATTGCCTTATGGCAGTTACAACATCGAGCCGTAACAACATGAATTGTGATAACACTCCTCATCTTCACAGACGTTAACCATCTGTGTCCACTTTATTTTGTTCTACAAGGTGTCCAGAAAGGGTATCAACACTTTGTTAATCCGTTTACGGTCGGACGTGGTGGGGATGGTGCCGGAGTGGGGCACCATCCCCACTCCATCCCCACTGTAAAGCGAGTAAAGGAATTTCAGTTGCAATGGAAGCGTTTACCGGAGAGCAACGCGCTTTCTGCGTACGAGCATTTTACCAGAACAATAACTCTATGGTGACAGCGCGTCGTCTATATCATTACCATTTGCGAAACATTAATTTAGCCCCGATAGCATTAGAAAATGGATAAAAATGTTTGAAGCTACTGGATCTACAGTGAAAATACACAATACAGGGCGCCCACGAGTCGTAAGAAGTGCAGAAACCATCGAACGGGTACGGCAGTCAGTCACAGAAAATCCAACACAATCTGTACGGAAACGAGGTCAGGTACTGAGGGTCAAACGATCCTCTTTACACGACATTTTAAAAAAAGATTTGCACCTCCATGCTTTTAAAATACAGTTGGTCCAATAATTCAAAGCGACGGATTACATTTCACGGCTAAATTTTGCTAACCACATGATGGAAATGTTTGAGAGTTTTGATAACATTTTAGTTAGCGACGAGGCAAATTTTGATATCAACGGTCATGTAAACAAACAAAATTGCCGATTCTTGTCTGCCGAAAATCCTCGAAGGAAGCATGAACGTCCACTCCACAGCCCCAAAGTCGTCGTATGGGCTGCAATGTCTGCTAGCGGAATAATCGGTCCGTACTTTTTTGAAGATCGAAATGGACGCCCACTTACAGTTAATACCGAACGATATTGTGCAACGAGGTTTTCTTACGCCATCCCTACAAGAATTTGAAGGCATTAATTTACGGACTTGGTTTCAGCAGGATGGCGCCACTTGCCATACATCAAATCGGGCTATTGAGGCCGTTCAGGAATTATTCCCTAATAAGGCAATCTCAAGAAGAGGCAATATTAACTGGCCACCTAGGAGCCCCGATTTATCGCCTCTCGATTATTTCTTATGGGGTTACCTTAAAAGTAAGGTCTACGAGAACAATCCAGCTAATATACTCCAATTAAAAGAAAATATTGCGGCAGAAATAACAGCAATCCCGATGGAAATGTGTGGACGAGTTATTAATAATCTTCGCTCCAGATTCGAGGAGTGCATACAACATAATGGACATCATTTAGACAATATTATTTTTAAATCATAAATATCCTTTGCCTAAAGTTTAATTTTTCATAAAAAAATGATTAGAAAAATTTTCTGTGTTTTATTTATACCAATAGCAAAGTGCCGATACCCTTTCTGGACACCTTGTATAATATAGAAATTGTGTCATGGCGGCAGTGTAATGTTCAGAATATTTTTGAAATAAGGTCTATTTACTTCTATTCTTAGACCTCTTATTTTTTTATTTTGCTCTGGCTTCGGGGTTTACTCTGGCTCTGGGACTCCATGTCCACGTCTTAGCATGGCTTTTCATGGGCCGCCTCTCTGGTCAGGGCCCTACTGAGCCTGTCGATTTCCTGCGTCAGCTATTGGAGCTGCATCGCCTGGGCCTTGAGTTACTCCGCTTGGACCTCAAGCGATCTCCGTTTTTGGGTGTTTTCTTCTCGAAGGGCTTCTATTAGGCCCCCTTGCTCGGACTGAGCACAGCCCGTCGCATCTCTGGACTAGACAGGAACCCGTCCCTGTCTATGATGATAGCTGCTTCCTCCTCGGCAGTTATTAGGGCTAGATATTATTAATAAGCCTTGGCAGTTAAAATTTTAAAAGCCTCGGTCGGCAGTTTAATGATTTTAAATCGATCCTCTTGTAAAAGACGGGTATTTCGTGGTGCTGCCACTTCGTAGTTCTCCGCATCAAGTAATAATTCCCTTAATTAGAGTCTAATCGCCTTCTCATGTAGTTTCTGGTGGGACCATCTGCTACTGCAGAAGATATTTATGGCTAATTTGCATAATAAAAATGTTATGTTTATATAATACATTTATTCATATCTTATATTTATACAAATAAGCTCTTATGAGAGCAAAATATTGGTGAGGTAACTTAAATATACGCCCAGTTATAGGGTAATATTGAATTGCAAAATTATTTCAAATATTGGAAACATATTGTGTAGCAATACGGCACTATGCTGCAATACAGCTATGGTATCCAATGTGTCGCCAATATTTCGTGTAATGCGCTATTTTGATTGTCCTAAAAAATAGGGCAATAAGGAACTAAGACGTTCATGGGTTTTTATTGCAGGAATCGGTCAATACGTCATTTAAGAAGAAAATACCACAGAGTGCTATTAAATTAGGGTGGAAATTGGAGATAAAGGGGGGAAATGCACCATATTCAGTTTTTTGAAGAGGGGTAAAAATACAAAAAAAGCTATGTTTGAGTAGCCATATTTCGGTCAATTTTTCCCCAAAAAATTTTTCAACCCAGTATTTTAAGGAAATTTTTGGCTACTTTTTTTTCTATAAAGCACTGCCTCTTCCTACCTCTCATCCAAAAAATGTTATAGGCAAAAAAACAGGAAAAGAATAAAAATCGAAATTTTTGCTTTCCTGTTTCTTTTTGTTTCAACATTTTCGGTCTCATTTTTTTAAAATCTTAAATAAGCCACTTCTATGGGAAATTCAATTCTTTATAAAAAGTTTCATAAAATGTTGCTTCGTTTGCGGGATATATTGAAAAAACTGCGAAGCGTGCATTTTCACCCCTATCTCCAATTTACACCCTCTAATTTAATAACACTCCTCGGTTTATTTCTTCTTAAATGACCCATTGACCGATTCCTGCAATAAAAACCAGTGAACATCTTAGTTCCTTTCTATAGGACATAATCAATAGCTTATTTATTTTGTTTGGTCTATTATTGTTTTAAAAAATATTTATTGACCTGGAATAAGTAATTGAAAAATTTCTTAGTATTTTATATTTGTAGTTGATCTTAAAAACATTAATTTTGAGTGTAGTTTTAGTTTATCATGAAGTGTATATCTACTTTTGTAATACTGATCTAGATATTATAAAAACAATTAAATATTAATTTATATTGATACATTAATGTACTTTAGAT
>CAXKVY010000424.1:0-195000 GCA_964058915.1 Tetropium fuscum
ATATATATATATATATATATATATATATATATATATATATATATATATATATATATATATATATATATATATATATATACATATATATATATACATATATATATATATATATATATATATATATATATATATATATATATATATATATATATATATATACATATATATATATATATATATATATATATATATATATATATATATATATATATATATATATATATATATATATATATATATATATAGCCCTTAAATATGGAGTAGGAACAACCAGCGAGAACAAGAAAAATGTTGAGAAAATTAAATAAATATATGTAATATATTGTAAGTATATGCATAATATAAATATTGCATATTTACTTAAATAGTTTATTTAAATACATACTCTACAGACCTACATAAAATTTTTATAAAAATACCTCGATATATATATATATATATATATATATATATATATATATATATATATATATATATATATATATATATATATATATATATATATATATATACCTATATATATATATTTATATATATATATATATATATATATATATATATATATATATATATATATATATATATATATATATATATATATATATATATATATATATATATATATATATATATATATATATATATACCTATATATATATATATATATATATATATATACATATATATATATATATATATATATATATATATATATATATATATATATATATATATATATATATATATATATATATGTATATATATATATATACATATATATATATATATATATATATATATATATATATATATATATATATATATATATATATATATATACATATATATATATATATATATATATATATATATATATATATATATATATATATATATATATATATATATATATATATATATATATATATATATATATATATATATATATATATATATATATATATATATATATATATATAGCCCTTAAATATGGAGTAGGAACAACCAGCGAGAACAAGAAATGTTGAGAAAATTAAATAAATATATGTAATATATTGTAAGTATATGCATAATATAAATATTGCATATTTACTTAAATAGTTTATTTAAATACATACTCTACAGACCTACATATAATTTTTATAAAAATACCTCGATAATCCAAATTTTTTGATAATCCGGATCCGTCCGGTTTTAATTTATCCGGATTACCGCACCACCGCATATATATATATATATATATATATATATATATATATATATATATATATATATATATATATATATATATATATATATTAGCTTTGAAATTCTTTGCTATTCTTGGATTATCGAGGTATTTTTATAAAAATTATATGTAGGTCTGTAGAGTATGTATTTAAATAAACTATTTAAGTAAATATGCAATATTTATATTATTTTTTCGAGAATTTTCAAAGAAACAATTAATACATACAACCAACAAATGATTTTAGTTTTGACTAAGCAAGCAATTTCTATATCACTCCCTCTTTGAATGCTTCAGAACTCTATTATATATATAATTCAATATTTTCCCGCATATAGTTGGAAAAAGTAGTTGTTTTTCAATAGGTTCAACAAGATTTTATGCATTTTAAAGTTTAACATCTTCTGGATAACTGTATGCCTAATGCTTTTATATATAATATGTTCAAATAGAACAAATATAAATAGTAGACTAGGTTTGTGTATTCTAAGAATGAGTTCCGTCAAAAACTAATGTCATAAAACGTCACTGCAAGTGTTGGTGTATTGGTAATTTAAATTCAAGTATGAATGATCAATGAAATAAATCGTATACTGCTCTGAAGATCCTCAAGAAAGGTGAAAGAACTTGTACAACTTCTAAGTGGTTCGTTTTCATGTGCATAGTGATTCATCCGTATGTGTGTCCAGATATAGTACTGGTAAGTGTGTTTTCTTTCTTATTCGTCTATTTGCTTATTTCTATGTAATGAAATGCTACAAACCCAAGATTACTTTTCACAAAATATATATATATATATATATATATATATATATATATATATATATATATATATATATATATATATGCAGTGGTGCGGTAATCCGGATAAATTAATTGTTACATTTTGAAATTTTTTACTTTTGGGACACCTTCTTCATATATTTGGTGTCTACTTTACCGTTGCTTCTCCAGGAACTGAAATTTGAAGTTGTATTAAGTGGCAAACATGTAACATTAAGGGTAAGTCTGTAACAAATTATTAAAACTTCTTCTGATATCAAATAGTTACATTCTGTACAGTATTAAAATTATGAATAGTTCCTGGATGCAACACATTAAACATTAAAATCGCTTTCTAGGAGTTCGGCCCCCTGCGATCTAGTTTCCATTGTTTCTACATGAAGCATGAAACACACATGCACTAGTGACCTGTTCGATATGACATCGGTAAGTTGTAGCAGTTTGACCGAAAATATAAATAAACTTTGGTCTATTTTAAGACGGTGGGAATGACCTCTCGAAATGCGCTTGGCTTACCGCCCCAATTGCATGCGCGCAGAGTAAGGGATGATCTTCACTTCATAAACTTGCTAACAAATTATTATGTTCTCACTATAATTTTACACTGGAAAGAATATGTAATGCTCATAAAAACAAAAAATATCAAATAATCGTGTTAAACTTAAGCAAGTATTTTATTATTATCAGCCATTATTTTTGCTTAATGATATACCTACCTACGCAACAGAATGTATATTATTACTTATTTTCATATTTAACCTTTTTATTGAAAGTAACAACACTCTAGCACTGGTATTCTATTTGCTCTTTTTTAATTATCAACAATTAATTATAGAATAAGTAGGTATAATGATATATTAGATTTAGTTATGAATTTGTATATTTTTTTAATAAATTATATTATACATTGTCGTATGCCATATAATTATATACTAATTCAAGGAAAGAATCATATCGAAACAAATATTTTCTGTTAACATTATTTGATGAAAAACTTATGATGTCACGCCAATGCGTTGCAGCGCCTCCACCCCCAGTGCATAGGTCGCTACGGTTAGAGCTATTTTTAGATCTGCCCTAATTCTATATTATTCGTGACGCCAAGCGTTCACCACAAACAAAAAATTAATATATTTGCAACAGTTCCAATGAAATTATTTAAAAGCGATTTTTACTATTGGCATTTATTTACCGTTATACTTATGATATTTCGATACTAGTATGTAAACTTGTATGGCAGTATGACCTAGGTATGACGGAACCGACTATTATTAAGTTATATCGTTGATTGGTTATATAAAATAAACGTTATTATACTCCTTGGTCATTTAACAAGCTACAAAAACTATTACTGAACAAATCGGCTACATATCCCAAGCAAAATTGTTTCAAACTACGACACAAGCGGTGAAGCATCAAAGACTCGTCCACGTGGGAGACTCTTAACAAATTCACTCTGTTGCAAATATACCTCTGCCGACGTAATTCGTTACTCGGAATTTTGTTATTTTTTGTTGGCTTGACATGTCCAGATCTATGAATAATGAGTCACAGCGGACATTTTATAAAAGCCTGACCAAATAGTAGTTTTTATGTAACATGAGTCCGGTAGGCGGTTTCTCAACAGAATTATGTTTTTTGGAGCGTTCAACACGAATCTGAAGTTTGCTCCCTCGTAGCAGCAGGCTCACGTCGAAAAACGCAAAATTCGAAATACTCGAGTTTTTTAGGTTTTCCGCTCATATGTTGCAAACGACGCATACTTAACTAACATCAAGAGCGGGTACTGACACCCATAGCACCTGACTGCATTCGATGCACCAGATGGGGACGTTACGTATTCGTGAGTATGCCTTTTGGACTTAAATGTGCCGCATTTGGCCCCAGTAGCCATGGCCCTAGTTCCCGCAGGATATCAAACATTTATTATTGGAACCTACTCGAATGTATTATAATATATGCAGAAGAAGAGTTACATCCAGAACGACCGAACGTAATGTATAAACCTAGTCCACGTGGAAACAAGCTCATGAAATAATCATAGAAGCGAAGGATAAAAAGAAGAAGAGTTATTTCAAAAATCCCCAAAATAAATTTAGACTGCACCGGTATTACAGAAGTAAATAATAGTGCTACAAATATAAGTTGTGTTCATATTTACTGTATTCAATAATAGAACAATTTAGTAGATATACATATATGTTACACTGTTACAATAGAGAGTTTTTTGTGGATATAAATTGCCTAAAATTGCTGCGATGATATACATGATGTTATATGACGTAATAACTGTTTGGCGATTGTTGAAGTATTTCATTTTGTTCTAGCTGATAGCAGTTTCCTCTTGGCGAACGCACAAATAGTGGACTACCCCATAGTATATTGCAACGAGTCATTCTGCAAAATTTCCGGCTACAACCGGGCGGAAGTCATGCAGAAGTCCTGTAGGTGTGCCTTTATGTTCGGCGAACTGACAGACAAGGAGACAATCAGTAGGGTAGATCACGTGTTAGAGCACCAGTTGTACGACCAGTTCGAGATCCTCCTTTACAAGAAGAACAGTGAGTATTATCTTTGTCATCCACCTGCATATCATGTCTCACTTTGACCCGTTGACGTGTTAGATGTCTCACAAACGTACCCGCAGAGGTCTTGCTAACTGTATGTTCTCAAATCAATGATGATGTTTTTAAGAAGTGGCGAGTCTTTTGGTGGCCAGTGGCTTTGGGCAGTCCTTGGCCCATGCATGGGCATTGGGCCTCAGACTTGTTTTATATCTAACGATGATTAATTGTAAATATTTACTGTTACCTCTGTCTTTCTTTGTTTGCATCGCCCGTCCCGCCCACACCGCGCATGATTTAATAGAAAACAAAGGTATGTAGCTTTCAGTGTTAGGGCTGCAATATACGCTTCGTGTTTTAGTAAATGTTTAGACCAGGCTTATCTGTATGAGAGGCGCGGAATTCTGCATAGTAACTTCGGTTTTGGGCCAGAACGATTGTCAATATATAAGCAAATTTACCTACTTTTAGACTGACAGGAACTTTTTCGATTTTAAAAATTCTAGTAAAACTAATAGTTTTTTCGATATTGGCACTCAACATCTTATTCAAATAAATCAGGATACAAATTTTAAAATAATTTAATAAAGCGGTTACTAATCTAGAGAGGGGGACATTTTAGCTGGGACGGTGTATACATCCAGAATATCAATCATATAGTACATGGAAATCGTACAAGCAAGTGATGTTGCCTTGCTTCAAATGAGGTAGTTCTGATTTTTTTATATGTTGTACCTCTGTGATGAAGTGGTAATGGCAAATCCTATTTTTCCACCTCGGTTGTCCTCCGGATCATTGTTAAATATTTCAAAAACCAATACATTTTCGAACTTTTTTCAGCTTTTGTAAATTTTTGACACCAAGGATTTTTAAATAGACTAAATTTGCAACAACATGAAGATAATTTAGTCTCGATAGACCAAGTAGTTTCTAAGATACAGCTGTGCAAAGATTTGAAAAATTTCACAAAAATATATTTTTTAGAAAGTTTAGAAGAAATACGAGTAATAACAATTTCCCTCACAATACTGTACTTTATATATTATACAATGAGTTGTTACAACATATTACTATATAAATTTTAAATATTAAAAAAAATATTATAATTTACACACCCTTCTAATATTTGCTTACTTGCCTCAACAACTTTTAATAATTGTACTTCAGGAATATATCAGGTCTACATACATCAAATTGGTCTCATTTTGTTGGAAATGGAATCCTTTAATAACTTATATGATGACTTTTACCGTAAAATGTGTCCTTCGTGGTCAACATTGACGAAAATTTAATAAAAAACTAAAATTTCTTTTTTTTGGAAATTTTATCTGTATCTTAACAACTACTTGGGTTACCGAGACCGAATTATTTATTTTTTTGAAAATTTAGTCTATTTAAAAAGTGTACATAGTGACTTCTGTCGTAACACAGGTAGTAAAAATTGACAAAAGCTGAAAAATTACCGCATATTTAATGGTTTTTAAGTTTTTAACAATGAGCCGGAGGGCTTTCGAGGTGGAAAACTTGAATTTGTCTTTACCACTTAAACACATACAACATATAAAAAAATCAGAACTACCGCATTTGATGCAAAATAAATAAAATGTACCCATATAATTATATTCTGGTTATACATACTTGATGTCCTGGTTTTTGACCGGTTAAAATACAAAAATGTTGCGCCATTTTATGGTTTATATGTTAAGATATCCGAGATAACTTGGGTGGTTTTTAAAATATCCCGAAGAAACGGAAAAGTTCGAAAACTTTGGATCACATCTTTATTATGACTTTATTTTTTCTTATGGACACCATATCATTTATTTACCCCAAAAAACTTAAGATTTTTTTCTTTTTATTAAGATATAAAACTGTAGAGTTTGTTAAAATAACCTGAAAGAAATTTAAAAAATACTTCTGTGGAAAAAAAATGCCGTTCTGTTCCCATGCTCAAACCATGTTGCACTTGGCTTTAAAAGTGCAACAGCTATGAATGTAACCCAAACTTCAAACGGTCGACAGTTCTCACTTTGATGTAAATAAAAGCAAGGCAACTTGATTTTATTGTTTATTTTTTTATTTATTATAACAAAAATACTACAAGTGTTTTATATATTTATAAACAGGGTTTATTGGGGTAAATAAATGATAAACAACTTTACACAAAACTTAACAACTTAATAAATTGTGCCACAGCTACTTTAGAAAAAATAAAACAAATTCACATAAATGCTTTGGAATTTTTGAAATAAGAAAAAACTTTATGAGGCATTATGCTTAATTCAAAACAATGAAAAACTTAGTTTACATTTAAGAAAAAACGTGTTACGGGCATCAACTGGAACTGGTACTTTGGTATCTGTTAGTCTAAAAGTAGTTCCATTTTTGCCTGATTTATGTGTAGGAAAACCAAATTTTAAAATTCAAAATCCTAGGATTTGGGGCAGTTTCACTGGGGCAGTAAAATTCCACAATTTTTTTTACTTAATTGAAAAATCATACTATGAAAAACAACCTTTTAGATTTGAAATACTACTCAGTTATCAAGTAATATATTAGGTCTACATAAAAACAAGATTAATATATTATAGGTAGTCGTTATTCATTAGGTAATGAAAATTTATTGAATAAACCGGAGTATTAGTAATCGTAAATATTTTTTATTAGGAGACAGAGCATGCACACTTGAAGTATCTTTTCAGAGACAAACCATTTACTCGTAAGTTTGTGGTACAATTCGAAATCACAGCGTATTAAATCTAAATTGCAACTGAAAATTACATGAAATGCAGGCCGAGGGATACGTTAGTGTTTCCTCGAGAAGGAGACTAATACGACTCTAATAATAAAAACTAGACAAGATAAAAATTATTCATATTTTAAAATTAGTCTATGGAATTGATACGTTTTCCCTTTCATCAGATGAGGTAGTTCTGATTTTTCGATATGTTGTTTGTGATGAAGTGGTAATGACAAATCCAAGTTTTCCGCCTCGAAAGCCCTCCGGATCATCGTTAAAAACTTTAAAACCTATTACATTTTCGGGCGTTTTGCAGTTTTTGTCAACTTTTACCACCAAGGACCTGTGTCACTGCAAAAGTCAGTACACCTATATACACGGTTTAAGTAGACTAAATTTGCAACAAAATGAAAACACTTTGACTTTGGTATCCCATATAGTTTCTAAGATACAGATAAAATTTCCAAAAAAAAAGGAATTCTAGGAGGAAAAAGAAGTTATCGTCAATATGGACCACTAAGGACCCAAAACGGCAAGAGTCATCATATACGTTATTCAAGTACACTAAATTTAAAAAATCGATACCAATTTGGTCTATGAACTATCAGGTCTAAGAGTTCCTGAGGCACAAGGTACAACTATTAAAAGTTGTTGAGGTAAGTAAGCAAATATTAGAAGAAGGGTTTGTAAAATTTTTAAATATTTAATATGTATGTAGTAATATGAAACGTCTCATTGTATATAATGTACAGTACTGTGAGGGAATTTGTTATTACTAGAATTTCTGGTGCATCTTTGATGGAAATGGACCAGGATGGTTCCCTAAATCCATAGTAGACCTTTTGGGGGCAGCTTGCCTCGGTAGCATTTCTTCATGGACCTGCTCAGGCAGGCCAAAATCGCCGTCTGAATGTCATCGATGAATGGCTCATGTCGTCACACATCGGGTCTGGTATATACTCGCAAGATGAGCCGCTAAAATGGTTGACAAAAAAGCCGAGCATTTGGGTCCTGCTTTTCTGTAACCACAACTGCTTAACCCTTCCGGATCCTTAAACAGTATGAGTGGACATAAATAAAGTTGTCTGAAGCAGAAATAAAATCAATACTGGCAAAAAAACTTCTTTTATCTGGTGATATGTTCGCAGAAAGTGAAATCTTGCAGAATCCCTGGTTGGAGACAACCTGGCGATGTTCATGTTGGACTTAGCTGGCGCCCTTGTGAAGATGGGATTCCCTTGGTGCGTGAAGGAATTCGTCGAGTAGGTGATATCTGACCAAATTGACGAGACCAAATTGGTCTCGTTTTGTTGCAAATTTAATGTACTTTAATAACATATATGATGACTTTGCCGTGAAATGCGTCCTTACTGGTCAACAGCGACGAAGAATAATAAAATTTCCTTTTTTTTTGAGAAATTTTTTCAAATCTTTGAACAGCTGTATCTTAGAAACTATCGAACCAACCAACTATGGCTATCGAAACCAAATTGCCTTCATTTTGTTGCAAATTTAGTCTACTTAAAAAGTATACATATTGACCTTTGCCGTAACACAGGTCCTTGGTGGTAAAAAATGAGAAAAACTGATGAAAGCCCGAAATTTTTCAAATATTTAAGAAGTGGTCTGAGCTGGAAAAATTGGATTTGTCATTAGCACTTCATCACATATAACATATAAAGAAATCAGAACTAGCTCAATTGACGCCAGGCAACATCAACTACCTCCTAAACCTATATGTAATGAATATTATACACTCTAAGCTGTTATACCCTCCTAACTTTTTCTAGACAATAAATCAATCACTATTTCACGACACTACAAGATTTTGGTGTAGGATATAAATAATGAATCAATGGATGTTGAAATTTCTTTCAACAGTGGAAATGTTAATTATTTGATTACCACTTTTCCTACGATATAGATTTTAATTAATTACAATTTCAAGGATTTTATTTAATTACAATTTTAAGCCAATAAAGGAGAATTCTGATAGATCAGGAAGATATTCTGGAACTCTGAGATCCGAACAAATACAGGAAATCCCAACTGATTAAAATATCCAAATCAGGAGATCATGAAACCAACTAATAACACGAGATTGGAACATTTGTTATTATTGATATATACGGGGTGTTCCATAAGTCAACGTCACCCCGTGTAAAGCTGGTAGGGCAGTTCATGACTGACCAGAATATCAAAATATAAGTAAAAAATTGTTAGTTTTTGTCATTTTTACGGATTTAGTGATCTTGCAAATCTCGTTTGAACATTTCATTTCTGAGATAACGTGTTCACAAAAAACGCTGCATCCGGACGGATTAATGGATATTTTGGAAGTTATTTAAAATCTCATGATGAACAGAACGGTACCGAGAACTGGGCATTTTTTCAAGATTGGCCTTATTACCCAACGTTATTATTAAAACAGAAAACGTAAAAATCAATAAATGAAGGGGAAAATGTTTCTTGATGCTTTATCGCGTTATGGAAAGTTATAAATAAACAAGGAAACATAGCTCTAAAACTTAATTAAACGTATACAAAATCTATATGGAACCACAATTAACTATATATGATGTTGCATGTTACCAAGCTAGTTTGAAATTGAAATGAACCATAATCACTGCATTCTAAACCCATGTCATTCTCCGTGGCATATTAGATGAGAACACAAAAGACGCAAAATGTAATGCAGATAGTATGAAATTAGACAGAATAAATAGAAACAGCAAACAATAGATAACATTTCCACTGCAGGAAGACTTTCAAAATCCATTAATTGGTGTTGAAATATTCCACGCTGTATGGTAGTGATGTGTGAGGTGTACACTAACATATTCTGCTTCAGTACACCAAACATCGTTTAGACACTTCCTTACCATAAGACAAAAACACATACATGAATTATCCTACATAGTGAATCTTTAAATAAAATAAATATTTTTATTTTTCAACAGGTACTCCTGAAGGTATGTAGTCGATATCTAATAAGAGAGAGCTATACTTATATATTATATACATTACCGCTATTTTCCTCCTACTTATCTTGTTCTCAACTTTGCTTAGTAGATTTTAGCTACTTCTACTCTTAGACTTGATACTCCTTGGCGTTTCTTTAACCTTTCGCAATGATATTTCCGCTATTTCGACCGCGCAAGTCACATAAACATGGGCATAGCTACTTGTAGAATTGCAAAATTTTACCTGTTTGATTCTATTCTGAAGTTTAGTCGCTTTAAGCTCTATCCGATCCAGCTTATGTGACTTGCTGTAAACAAGGTTAGAGCATGTGTAAATATTTCATTAAACGCTTAATAATTCAGCGGCTACCGACAGAGTGTCGAGTATAAATCGTAGCGGGATACATCGAGTGCCTGCTGTAACGTTGAGTTTAAAACCTAGTAACCAATTTGAGTTGAGTGGAGCTAACAGTACTTAGCAATTTTTTGCCAGAGCCAAACCATGTTCAAGGCAAATGTACCAGTAATAATTTTAACTGTACACCGACACCCAGGTTAATAATTTATATAATAATAGTAACAATAATAATATAATTATTATTTATGCCACAAGTGCAAAAAATAAGTGTTTATTGCACGCGACGTGAAATTGTCGGACAACACGTCACACACACGACAACACGCGTGCAATAAACACTTTTTCTACGACTTGCGTATAATATTTTTTCGTTCATGCAAAATCCAAAAATGTTTTATTTAGGCGGCATTAGTAAATGTAAAATTTTATGTTTGTCATGATAACAAAATACTGTAGTAGAATGACAGATAAGTGCAATAAAAATTGTATTGCACTAGTGCAATAAAGAACCAGTTTTTGCACTAAATATTGTTCAATAAAGTTTTGTTTCTTGCATAAACATAGAAAAAGTACTGTTTGTAACATCGAAATATGAGACATAAAAAGTTTTCAAAGGATACCCGTAATTGCCGCAATGGGAGATCGGGGAACTTTTCTAACAGCAAGCTAAAATCGTCACTATAGAGGCGCTTTCATTCAACAAGTTGTTATGTTTTGATATAATACAAATAACTAATCAATTTTAACACAAAACCCATCAAAATTATACACAAAATTAAAGAATAACTGTATTACTTCTATTTCAAGAATTATTGTTGACCCCACTTTCCCACAAAACGTTCGATGGTATTAGGTAATTTAGGCATCCAAATGAATGCCAATGATGCCGATGTGACACGGCCGAGGAACGTGTAAAATGGATCCGTAATATTTGAATGGGAAACATTCTTATTCTGCATCACATTCACCATCCAATTTATGATATGACGAAATGTATATAGTGTGATCAATATTTTGTTATACGTGCTACCGCATTTTTAACAGCGTTGTGAAGTATAACCGATTTCCAGATATTTAAGGAAAAACAAATGATTTTATATACATCGCCCATCACATTATGACGTTATCATGTAAAGGTCATAAAGTGATGGGCGATGTATATAAAATCATTTGTTTTTCCTTAAATACCTGGAAATCGGTTATATTTGACAACGCTGTTAAAAATGCTGTAGCACCTGTGAAGAGATCGATATAATGAGGGCTTTTTGCTCGGGTTTTTGTCTCATTTGTAAAAACCGTTAACTTGCATGTATTGTTATATATTTTATTTGTTATTCATTTGTAAATTATACAAAAAAATTCTCATTAAGTCTTTCTCGGCAGTCTGCAGCAGTAAATGATCCAATTTCAACAATTTCATCATCAAAATTTTATATTACCGGAGATAACAGTAGGACCATAATTTTAAAATCGTCATACTTACTGTAAAATACTTGTTTTTGCCCTTGAATCAAAACCCTTGAATTTTTAAAAAATATTTTTGTATGGTAAATGGACATGCATTAAAGCGGTTTTTATTTTTTTACTAAAAAATGGTGCGTAGAACGATAAAATCTGAAGGAAGAGCTCTTCTTAATAATCGAACAAGGAATTAAAAAATAATTTTTATTTTTAGAGAAATCAGCGGCATCATATTCTTTTCTTTAAAGCCAATGACGCGCCAATACGCGCGCAACAACAAGTAAGACTAAACATTTATTTTCAAAAAAAAAAGAATATATATATATATATATATATATATATATATATATATATATATATATATATATATATATATATATATATATATATATATATATATATATATATATATATATATATATATATATATATATATTATCATAATATGATAAATTACAATCACAGTAGTTCAAACTAAATAATAGAATATTATTCAGAATCATTTAAATACCTAAATTATAGATAGTTTTATACTTAAGAAATGTTGAACAAGGTAGGAATTGTATGCATACAATGCATACAATTGCAATTGTATGTAAATAAAATTATATGTTCAATAATTATTAATATCCATGTACAAGTTAACAAATTATGATTATTGTATCTTAAGAAGTAATAAAAATAAATATTTTGGAGAATTATAAATCAAGTTAGAAAATGTCAGGGAGAAGGAAGGTGTCAAAAATTAAATTAGAGAAAAGAGGACGTCAATCCGAGGAAAAGTTGCAAAAATAGACTAAAAAGGGATTGTTTGAAGGAAAACAAAGAAGATATATACCAACCAACACATAAGACGAGGGGGTATAGTGCACAATTCGAGAGGTCTGCTAGGAAATTGGAAAAAAATGCAGTGTGTTGATATATAGTAGGGACCTACAATAAAATAAGTATATGAATGGAACATCAAGGTAATACGAGTGTGATCAATAGGAGAAAGAGTATATCCAGGAAAAACCCAAAAATTGCAAGATATCAGTAAGTGACTTTCTTCGTAATAATAAACATTAAGACAAGAAATAAAGACACTTTTATCAAAACTATTGATATAGGGCCTCATAAAACACGCTACAATAAGTAATCAATAGCTGATTTACATATAGTGCTATTGAATATGCCTGGAGAGGGTCACACTTATAAATATTAGTGGTGTTGCATGTGAATAAAACTGTACCAATTCAGCATAGTTAGAACAATATTAGCAAGAGGACGCAAGGCGCAAAGTATTTGTATTAGAATAATTGTTTCAATTAATAGTTATTAAGTTAGAAACAAAATCAGCAAAATCATATTTCAAAAATAAATAGTTTTGTAAAAATTTAATTGGATTGAATTATTGAACATTATTTACATAATCACATATGGAATTCATTAACCAAGAACAACATTTTTAAAGTATTATTGTTTAAACATAAATATTTTTCAAAATTTCAAATAATCATATCTATCGCTATTTTTTACTTTGAACCTACAGGAATCCCTAAAATTATCAAAAATAATAACAAATGTCAATTTGATAAAAATTTATTATATAAATAGACAAGAACATATCATGACTATATATATATATATATATATATATATATATATATATATATATATATATATATATATGCTCTCAAATGCAATCAACTGTCTACTGTTGGTTACATTTCTAACTAATCTTTACTGGTGCGAATATTTCTTAATACGTTAGAGTTTGGTAAAACAACAAATTATAATAGATACCTATATAATTCTACTATGGTCTAGTCAATAGTGAGTTCTCGTGATCGCTAAACGCTATGAATGCGATAAACTGGTGTAATAGTAGACATGATCTCGTACTTAGAGAGTCCGTTACGTTTTAGCATAATACAATATATCCTCACTTTTTCGGGAAAAAATCCGAAAATTCAGATCGACGAATCAGGTGAATTATATGAAAGGAAAGAATTTGATTACTGACTAAGGATTATAGATATGTCAGATATGTCTGTAACACAGAATCCTAAAAATTATTCCATTTCCATGACATAACATTACGGTATTGTTCCCGGTAACTGTTGTTATTAGAGAAACGCTATAAACTCACACAAAAGCACATGCGTATATGGCAATTAGCGTTACCGTATTTTACGATTAGGAGTCACGAGAAATATAATGAATGAGTGACCAAAAAGGTGTTGTAGAGTTCACGGAAGGTGGGTAAAATTTTCGCTTCGAAGACGTGTTGGGGATAGGATATAAATATCCTAAAAATCCTCACCCTTATGGTACCTAGATGGTAGAATGATCGCTTTTTTTTGCTTATAACTCGAAGAGGGTGTGTTGTAGCGAAGTTTGTTTCTCTGTCAGGTTTTATGAACAGGATGTTGTGGTCACGTGGTGCTTTTGCTGTAAGTAGTACAGCGAGATCTAGCGAGACACCTGTATACAGATGGATGCTTGACATTGCACTTCATGTACGGGTAGTATACACCATTTGTGTGTGAATCCACAGTATATTATTTGATATAGATAATTGTGGAATAACTCTGGAATAAGGAAAAAAACGAATTTATTTACAAGATTTCTTGAAAAATTATTACCTTCAGCTAAAAAAAATAAAATTGCTGTTCTGACCTATTAGACAAAAAATATTATATGCATATATATTTTCTTGAAGAAAAATTAACGCTCTATTTAACGCTCATTCTCTCATTGGACTTTTGTGTACCTAAAACAAATGGTCGAGAAAATATAAAAAAAAGTGAGTCACTGCAAAAAAATTATTAAAATAATTATATAGAAAATTTTATAAGCTTTCAGTTTTATGAAAAGTACATTTATCACGAAGCACAGTTTTCGAGTTATAAGCGAAAAACAAAAAGGACTATTATAACCCCCTCTCTCCCTGAAATTTAATATGTTTACGTCCTCTCTTCCCACCAACACATTCCCCCCTTTCCCCCCCTTCCATGCACTCCATAACACATTCGTTACTTACACTACTAGTAATGTAAGTAAATAGAGATAATTTAAAAAAGTTACTTCAGTTTTTTCTTTTTCGAATACCTAAAAGAAACGTGATTTGTATTACCTCATATTTTTTTAGCATTTACTACTCCGTTGCTTATTTTAGTTATATGCAGTCTGCGTCTATATGGCTATATATGCGCTTCTATGCCGTCTCCTGTGACATTAACATTGGCCTATTTATAAACAAACTATAAATAGAAATTTCTATATAATATATTATACATGTCCAGAACTAGGGATTACCCCTAATTAATATCCACGCTAAAATGTTATGTTTTTATTAATTCTTAAGCTTTAGCCGAGTTCCTAGGGGATTTTCCACGTTAATATTTCGCCATCAACCGAATTGCTTTAGAATTCTGGTGCACGCATATTCGTAAGCCTGTTCCATAGGGTAGTTGCAATGTAACTAGTAAAAGCACATGAATGCTGCAGACCTTTTACAAAGAGGTGCATCATTAGAAGAGCATTCTTTAACGTTCGTGTTGTGTTTGATTCTAGAAACTCCGCTATGGCTTCTGCTGCAGATATCGCCGATAAAGAACGAGAGGGATCTGGTGGTGCTCTTCTTGCTGACTTTCAGGGATATCACCGCCCTGAAGCAGCCTATAGAAACCGACGACACCAAAGGAGGTAAGAGTTACAACTGGCAATAACGCCAATACGTTATATGATAACAGAAAATTATTTTACAACAACAATTGTACAATTTACAATGTACAATTTCTGAAATAAGATCCTTCAATTTATAACTATAAAGTGGAACTCTAACTGTTACGTGAGGAAACGAAGACATGAATTTGGAAATAAATAGTGCTAAATGGATTATTATTTTAAGTTGTAGGGTTGACCCTTAGGAGAAACATACTAAAAGTCCCCAGTCGTGGATCTCGTGCGTTAGGCACGAGGGGGCGGAAAGGGCCGGTTTGTAAGTTTTTCGTTGTCATCTCGATAACTAAGCGTCCTAACGAAGAGGTCACTTGCAACCAGTTATTAGGACCCGCAAAATATGTTATTAGGACTGGTACAACTGGGCCCGTGCTTGAGACAGGAGTGACGAAGATCCGACTCCCTCATCCATCCCAAAGTCACCAAGCACTTGGCTCTTGCTGCCGATTGCCATATAGCTACTACTGACCTGCAAACAAGTCGTGTAGTTTAAAAAAGTGATACAATCTTGTCTAAGCACTCCATACAAAACATAAGTTAATGTAGACAAGCATATATTGATACAAACCTGCAACTGAAGTCTAAGGGGCTGTTCAGCTCCTGGTGGAAGTGCCGCAAAATAAGGCTTTGGCTTTGTCGAGGCTTTAACAAAGGCCTAGCGTCATACCCGGTTCAGGTTTGCTCCTTCTGGGCCATGGTATAATGCCAAGAAAAGCTGCTCTCCCGCATGAGCTACCATGTCCTGCTGAAGGATCACAGAAGGCTTTGTAGATATCTGTGACCTGCTCCTCGACCTTCAAAAACACTTTCACCATATCTCCCGTGCTCTTCCTCCCGTGATATAGCGAAGGTATCATCACAATCGCTGAATGAATGGAGCAACAGAATGGTCTTCGCAAATTGCATCTTTTGGAGGTTGGCCACATTATACCAACGTGACTCCACATTTCCCCTGCTTGGCTTGAAGAAAAGCATCTCTTTCTCATGGAGGATTAGTGTAACAAGCAACACCAACATATTTATATCCCTGTAAACCTGTAAACCACAGCTAACGATTTTGGTGTCAGCATCTCCTGTTGCTACTACTGTCATTAGTCCTTACACTCCATTTTTTGGTAAGCAAGTCTCATTCTTCTCTCATTCTCCTGCTGAGCAGTGTAGTACATGGTCTCATCAAAGTGGATATTGACTGCGGTTTTTAACCCTCCTCCGTTTTTGTTCAGCTCTTTGGTGCTTGATGACGGTGATGCCCACATCACCGTCATCAAATACTACTGTGCACTGTTCACCATAGTGGTTGATGATGTATGTCACGTACAGGGCGCATATTCTACCAAATATTGAGCCAACATTTCGTAAACATTCAAAAACATGATTTTTCACACTTTTCGCATTTTCGAAGTATCATATATAGTGTGAGCCTTAAAAAAAACGATAACGAATGTAAAATTTGCCAGTGTGGATTAGATATTGTTGACCAGATAAGTATTTGAAATAGGGATGCGAGAGTCACATAGAAACGCAAGTTCGGCGATTGCTTCACGCATGCCTAATACCAGCCGGCATCCGTATTTACACTCCCCTGCTGCATCGGTATTCTTTCGTATCCCGCACTATTATAACTACTGCTCCTAGCGAAAAAATTAATAGGAACTTTTTAGCAGACAACATTTGCTTAAATTTTGTATAGAATAACATTTTCGTTAGGACCCTTAGTTTTCGAGATAATAACGAAAAACCTACAAACCGGCCCTGTCCACCTCCTCCCGCTTAACGCAGGAGGTCCAAGACTTTTGGTGTTACTCCTTAAGGGTCAACCCCACAACTTAAAACAATAATCCGCTTAAACTTGTTTATTTCCGAATTGCGGGATTTCTCGGTCTTCGATCGCTTCCTGGCCTATGTTGATAATATCTAAATCAAGCATCCACGTACCTAAAATTTGGGAATGATTGCACAGAATTTTGTCAAAATATAAATAGCCGAGATTAATATTATAATCTTCTAAATTCAATTTGCATTTCTTTATACTTAAAATAGTATCACCACAGTATTACTCACTAATAAGTACACTTGAATTACGTTTTTAGGCATTACGTTGTATCGCTGTTTCTAATATTTAATTATATGCATCGTATGGCTTTCATTTTTCCTGTATATCTACCAGTTTAATGTTGTGCCGTTCAGTCTAGACGTTTCTTCCCTAATCGAGTGTATTTCTTGTACTATCATAGTCTGATTTCAAGGATGATATCCGAGAGAATACTTGGATTATTCACAAACTGTCGAATATTCCTGATGGTAATTGATTTGATGGCACTAAATATATGAAGAAATTGTTATTGGTAGATTTTCTGGCTCTCAAATCACTCAGACTGAATTAAAACTTTAGACCGTTTAATCTAAGTGATTAACTAAATTTAATTACTTATAAGAGTTATAAAATTGTTAAGTGTCGTCGCGCTAAGTAATTTTAATTTTTATATTATCATTATCACCAGCGACAGCGTTGACAGCGTCGACATGAGGGCGATACAAATACGAATAGAATATCGACAATGTGGATATTTAATTCTGTATTGATGTCGCGTTGCGCCAACATACCTAAGTACGTCGGTACGTATATAAATAAGTACCTATGTACAATATTAATATTAACTTTATCACGGTAAAATATAAAGTGGCTTTATTACTACAAATTAAAGCAGCATCCCAACGTGATAAATCGTACACAGCATCCCCATCAGTCATCTATTAGGCGTCATCTTGATTTACTCAAAATGCTATAGTTTGTCAGCGACTATGTATAATTAGGTTTATGATTGAGGTATATTTTTATGTACAAAACTCGTTTTTGTAGTAGACGTGTATATGACGTTTTTGCAGGTTTGTCAAAGTTCGCGAAACTAGCGCGGTCGGTGACAAGGAGCAGGTCGGTGCTGGTGTCACAATTCTCCTCCCACCTGCCGAACCTGAAGGATACCACGAAGCAGTCTCACCTGGCACAAGTAAGCCATAGCCTATATAGCCATAGCCATAGTTTTCTATCCTATTATTTTCAATACCGGATTGATTTTTATGAATTTAGATGATGAGCCTGAACGCAGATATTATGCCTCAGTACCGGCAGGAGGCCCCCAAGACCCCCCCACACATTCTACTTCACTACTGCGCCTTCAAAGCTATTTGGGATTGGATTATACTTTGTTTGACTTTTTATACAGCCATTATGGTTCCTTACAACGTAGCTTTTAAGAACAAGACGTCCGAGGACGTCTCTCTGTTGGTTGTGGACTCGATCGTCGATGTGATATTCTTTATCGATATAGTTCTAAATTTCCACACGACCTTTGTGGGACCCGGGGGCGAGGTGGTCTCCGATCCCAAGGTCATCCGCATGAACTACTTGAAGAGCTGGTTCATCATCGATCTGCTCAGCTGCCTGCCCTACGACGTCTTCAACGCCTTCGACCACGATGAAGACGTAAGTCACTAATTTTTACAGTTAGGATCAATTGCTCTCAAATCGTGGACAGACATCTAAACTCGAGAAGCGTATTTAGATGTCATGGGAAGTAGTCATAAGATCTGTTCCGACCACCCCCACCACTCCACTTTTAACCACGTCCCTCCAGCACAATGCAAATAGCATTCAATATTTCAACAGCATTTGGTATTTAAATTGATATATTAATATCGTATCTCTATTATACTCGTAGACGCACCAATAGCTGCAGGATACAGCACTGTATATGTAGTTGGAGCTCTATAGACGAAGGCATAAAATTCGAGTGGATGCGGTGGTGTAAACCCCTTTACCACATAAAATTTAAAGCGTGTGACGTATCTTGTTTCAGGGTATCGGCAGCCTTTTCAGCGCTCTGAAGGTGGTCAGACTGCTACGGCTGGGCCGGGTGGTGAGGAAACTGGACAGGTATCTAGAGTACGGTGCAGCAATGCTCATTCTCCTACTGTGTTTCTACATGCTGGTAGCCCACTGGCTAGCCTGCATCTGGTACTCCATTGGACGCTCCGACGCCGACAACGGCGTCCAGTACAGCTGGCTGTGGAAGCTGGCGAACATCACACAGAGCCCCTACTCGTACGTATGGCCTAACGACTCCAGTACCCCGGAGCTCATCAACGGGCCGTCTAGGAAGACCATGTACGTCACTGCGTTGTACTTCACGATGACATGCATGACGTCCGTGGGATTCGGCAACGTGGCAGCTGAAACGGACAACGAGAGGATATTTACGATATGCATGATGATCATTGCAGGTCAGATATCGGCTCTTGTAATTGTAATTAACTCTTTTACACCGCGGGTTGTGTGTCTATTTTTATTGCACTCAGCCCTCGTCTCGACACTGCCCAATATCGCATACATGTACCTACCTGTGAGAGTTTAATTAAAGTAAAGTAACCCTTGTTACTGTTTTTTTATTCAATTTGTCGGAACGAAAATAAAATTATCGGATACCCTACCTAGCTGCGAAATATGTTCCGATTTTTTATTAACAAAACGGCTGCACAAAATAAAACTTGGAATATTTCATTAGAGGGTATTTACATTCTTCTTCTTCTCTATATAAATATCCGGTGAGTTTCGGCAAAAATTATTGTGGAAAATATCCCATCCCAATTCTGAACACAGTCCAAACTACAAAAAAAAACACTAAAGGAGCCAATTTAAAAAAGTTGATATTTTAACTGTTTTTCTTAATTCGATTAAATAAAACCCACCAGAGTTTAAGAGCGGCAGAAGCGCGAATTTGAATTTTTTTTAATTGGGTCTATGTGAGCACGTTGAGTACTAGACGATCGATGTATTTTTATACCGCGAAACTGTTCATGGCGTATAACTGACAAGTTTCATTGCTCCAGCGTTGCTGTACGCGACGATTTTCGGTCACGTGACGACGATTATTCAGCAGATGACATCAGCGACTGCAAAGTATCACGACATGCTGAACAACGTCAGGGAGTTCATGAAGCTCCACGAGGTCCCCAAGGCCCTGTCAGAACGCGTAATGGACTATGTGGTGTCGACGTGGGCCATGACAAAGGGCCTGGACCAGGACAAGGTATAAGTGAAACTGAAATAGAATCAAACCTTAGTATTTACAAAGGAATACCCCTTTTATATTTCGTTCCATGGAAAAATTGCACGATCAAAAGTTCTATTAGTTGTTCACCGCTTCCACTACTGAATTCTTGTTTGATTGTAATTAGTTACTGCCACTGCTAGAAGTGCTAGATATATGGTGCGTCTAACAATGCTCCGTTACAGTCAGTGGCGACAATCATAGTGGTCCTATTTTTTATTGATTCTTTAGATTTTCAATTTTATTGTTTAATAATTAAATATATGGTGAGAGAATTTTACAACATCTTAATAGATGGAATACCATCATCATGTTCATCAAAACATTTTAGTCACTGTATGCCTGGTTACAGTTACTATTTTGGTTGTTACAGTTACTATTTGGTTTGGTTACTATTTTGTGTTCCTGTCAGAATCTAAGGGATTTGCTATTGTTATTTGTGTAGATTGTGATTTTATTATTTTGTGGGTAATGTAATGTTAAATATTATGCGAATGTTTAGCACTTTTAAATATAACAGGGGCGTGCGTTCGATGGAGGCAAGGGAAGCATTGGTTCCCTTAAAATATAGGTACTTAATTTTATTGTATTATTTTATATAACGATCTCAAGATGTAGTTTAAATCGTTTATTTATATACATATTATAATATGTTCTTTTGGAGTCCTGAAGAAGCTTTTGAAATAAATCGAAACGTCGACGTTGTGGGAAATCTTTAATTTTATTTTTATCCTATACCGAAGAGGAAATAATTAATTTATTGTATTATTATTTAAAACCCTCTTTTGTATTTTTAATACGTAATTCTGGAACATACTAAAACTAATTTAATGATTATAATTTGTAAATAGAAATCCCACATGTCACGTATATGTCCCGACAACGATTGCAGGACGTCTTGTCCGAGTAAACGCGACCACGAACGAACATGTCATTGATATAAATAATATGTTATGCAGTTATTTCAGTTAAAAATGCCAAGTCAGCATGGACTGGTTAATAAAAATAAAAACATATTAAAAATACTCATTGATGAAACTTATCTAAAGACCTAGCTTCTTTCCCATATAAGTCCCATATAAACACATAGGAGATGAAACTGAAATGCATACTAAATTATTTTGATAATTCACCACACTGGCCTTGGCATCTTAATTTCTATCGGCAATTGATGTTCTATTACATAACTTATCTATTATGTAACTTACAAGCTTTCTAAAAGCTTGTAAGCAGTATAGTTTAAACGTATACTCTACAGTATTTACCATTTTAAAATCTCTCTCTTTGAGTCATTGTTTATTTTGAAACAATGACTATTGTTTATTAAATATCTATTTATCTGAGCCTATTTCCATAAGTTATTATGGCGTTAATTATGGAGTATTATGGAGTAAATATGGCCGCGTGTCGGCTTTTGTCGGTTCAAACGAATGCGGTGCTCTGTCTATCCACTAATCTGAACATTAGATGTCAATAGCAAATCCATTATAAGAATCTGACAGAAACACAAAACGTACCTGAACAAAGAAAATTTGTTTGTCAATCAAATGTCGCTTATCAGTTTAGTGACACTTGCCTGAATATGGCCCTGACAACCACATGATCTGAACTCTTGTAGATTAATATTTTTGCCAAAATGAAATCTGATTTGTCAAAAACGCACTAGCTGTTGTATTGTCTGTCAAAATCGTCCACCTTATGCGATTTTTGTTATACCTACCTGTCTGTAATTAAAAAAAACCTGAAACTAAAGTATAACGTGAATAGATATTCAGTATGCTTAAGTGGATAAAATAAATAGACCGCAAATGTGGGTAGAGTAAATTTTATTTTCGATGATATGATGATATGATCGGTTTAAGTTCACATATTTACATAAATTTTACTCTACACACATTTGGGGTCTACTTATTCAGTCATACTTAAGCATATTGAATATATCTACCTATATCAGCATTCTTGTTTTACTTTAGTGTACCCAGAATTTTCATGTTTTCTATTATAGACGGTAAAAGTACCTATTCCACTATGTATTATGCGGACATAATTGAAAAACCTTTAAGAAACGTTGTATTATTCAAATTAGTCAATTCAGACAAAGATATATCGGCATACATTGCGAAATTTATACAAAATTTTATTTGAATTTGAAAATTTGAATGTCACAAAGCCGTTAAAAACACCAAAGGGCACTATCGTGTTAGTGGTACTTATCTTTATAAAATGTTTTTTGCTTATTTTCACAATTTTCACAGCGGATATCTGTCAGTTTTGTGATTTTATCCTTGTCCCCCAAAATTTGTTTCACTTGTTTTGGCAGTTTCAAAAACTGTCAATTCCTGTTTAAAATTGCAGAATGTACTGTAATATGTTTCTAAAAAAAAATATTTATATGTCCTCTGAATACTGTATTTATATATTTAACAAAATATTGTATAGTTCCGTAATCCGTAATGAAAAACGAGATCTGCTTTTGCGATGTTTTTAGGTTAGTGTAAATAGTTCGGTTTTAACTCCTGAGCTTCATGGTTGTTGCATTTTTAAGCTTTATTTAAATTAGATATAACTGCCCAAACATTGTGACAATATACGTAAATTTTGTATTGTAGGTTTTAAATTTCTGCCCGAAAGATATGAAGGCCGATATATGCGTCCATTTAAATAGAAAGGTATTCAACGAACATCCAGCTTTTCGCCTTGCCTCAGATGGTTGCCTGAGGGCCCTCGCCATGCACTTCACCATGTCGCACTCAGCACCTGGTGATCTTCTATATCACACTGGGGAATCCATAGATTCGTTATGTTTCATAGTTACAGGGTCCTTGGAGGTAATACAAGACGATGAAGTTGTCGCTATACTAGGTATTTTTCGATGTTTTACATGTAGACAGTGTCTATATATATTTTCGTTTAGGTAAAGGCGACGTGTTTGGGGACTCCTTCTGGAAAGATAACGCGGTGGGTCAGTCCGCCGCCAATGTGCGTGCTTTAACTTACTGTGATTTACATACTATAAAGAGAGATAAACTTTTAGAGGTACTAGATTTTTACCAAGCTTTTGCTAATAGTTTTGCGCGTAACCTGATTCTAACATATAATTTACGACACCGTTTGATATTTCGGAAAGTGGCCGACGTTAAGCGGGAAAAGGAGCTGGCAGAGCGGCGTAAGAACGAACCGCAGCTAGATCAAAACCAGGATCATTTAGTAAGGAAGATATTTTCAAAGTTCAGGCGTGATAGGAGTCAGCACCCCCCCGCACCACCTGCCACGACTCAGTCAGACGTAGAGAAGGGTGATGAAGGCAGCGATAAGGGCTTGTCTAGGGTGATGTCGACGACAAAGTTGTCGTCAGTGGCCGAGAAAGACGATAGCAGTGGCGGAGGGGTCAAGACTTCAGTGGCTAGACCAGCCACAGGTTGGTATATTTATCAATATTTTGTTAAGACACATTGACAAATCGTTCAATTTTATTAATGTACGCAATATTCAACTAGCAATTAAATTTGTATTTGTCAGCACTACGCTGACAAATCCAATCCCACACGAATACAAAACTTATTTCTGCACCATCCTATCTAAAACTAAGATTTTCTCGTTAGTTCGAGGGAGCAAATGGGGAAGGCTGCTGGGCTCCGCCAGTCTCGACTCTGCCTCGGAGACCTCTTCTCAGGCCCAGGCATTCACGCGGAGCCTGAGCGCCAAGGATCCCAAGGAGCGCCCAAGCTCTTCCTCCTCGGGCAGCTCAGGCGGTCACCCCACCTCCGGATCAGGTAATAAAATCTTCCCTAAACTGCAGAAAGTATCGGCCACTTCGAGCCCCGGGATAACGAGGCAAGATACAATCGACGAGATGGTGGAAGTGGAACAGCCTCACGCGAGGAACTTATCGTTGAGGAAAATGCAGAGCTACGACTGCGGGTTACGAGACCCGTCCACTGCTTCAATGTATCAAACAGCCGTCCCTGAAGCTATCGCTCCCATAGAATATAAGGAATTAATGACTAACCTCATGGACTTTAAGGTAAGCTTTTTTATATGCTATATTATTTTATTTCGATTTTTATTTTTTTAAATATTCTTTTTGTACCGCAAACTCGCAAGCACTTGATTATGGATTCTGTAGGACAAATTTTGATGGATAGTATATTTTGGGGTTAATTTTCATCTCGCACCTTGTTAATTCAGTCTGGTAATTTATAATTCAGCTATTTTCTTATTCATTTCTGTATGTCTTTGTGGTGAAATTCTTGTAATATTTCCGGCGCTTTGAAATGGGTTCTGGTCTTGCAGGTAGATGTTAAATTAGAGATTCAAAAGGTGAACCAGAAGGTTAATCGGATAGAAGATATGATCTCAGAGATCCTGAAGAGGCTGGCCCCAGAGAGTAGTTCTAGCTCGCAATCCCCAAACGATGTTGAGTCTAAGAAGTCTTCCAACACCGTCCCAGAGAGGCCCACCGACCTGCTCCCCAGATCCGAGGGGACTGGCCTGGGGCCCATAATCTTGAAGAAGCGTAGATCCAAGACGAGGATGAAAGGGTCAGCGCCCCAGGCGCCCACACCTACCGGAAGAGTCACCTCCCCAGATAGTGCTACCACTAGTCCCACAGAGACCACGAAGATGCTGGATGAACCAGTGCAGACCCCGTCCTCCAGGAAACCTAAGGACTTTCTTTAACAGTAATCGATCCGTAGATTCTAACCTTAAATAATTCTAGTCTAGCCTGCCATTGACTTATCCTAAGTACCTACCGTTATCCCCATGCAGTTTTTGTGAGAACCCATACAAAGTTGGTTATAAGTTATAAATTGTTATATTGTTTATAAGTTGTTTATAAGCGGGCGCAACGCCCTAGGTATGTGCAGATTTCCATTTTCTTTTATATTTCCACAGCGGTGCAAAATGTTATGAGGTTGCAACTCTACAAGATTTTCCTAAATTTCTTTACATTTAAATGAAGTGATGTTTTAAACAGTATTTACTAGGCAAAAGTTTCGTCAGCCACATTCTGCCTAAAATAAAAAGCAATTTACCAATAGGTAGTATCTTGAACATAAGTAAGCTGACATATATATACTCTATCCAACGACTTGCTTTGCGCATCGGCGACTAAAGAGGAGGGGCTCTGTAACGAGCTACGCAGGACCGTCATTAAATAACTAAAATAACCGTACTTGCGAGACTACAAATACAAACTGTGAATAGGTAGGCAGTAGTAGGTACTTTATATAATTAGGTACCAGGTAGGTATCGGACCCAGGCGCCGGCCCTGGCTACCTGCTGAGCCAATTAAGACGTTGTGAATTTTCGCTCGAGTGCAAGTCCATTCGATCGTTGGATACAGTATAGGTTATATTTACCGATAAGTCATTTTTGGATGACACTCAAAAGTTTATTTGCAATCTATCTAATACTCTCTAAATAATGCTAACTAAAATCAACTTGAGACAAAACTGGAATAAATAGAAATTTTAAAGTAATTAGCTTTAAGGTCAAATTGAGATTCCATATTTGCTTAGGAAGTAAAAGTAATTGGCCAAAACAAGAACCAAACAGTCCAAACACACTGCCATTGTTTTTCAACTTACATTTTATGAATTTCATGACGTCATGCACTGCTGTAGCTGCATTTCTCCGTTACCAATTCCCCTTTTAATAAAAACTTTTGTACACAACAAATTTTTGTACATACTAGTAATAATATACATATAATTGTAGGATTATACGAGTGCTATAAATAATAAATGCAAAGAGGAAAAAGTTAACTTTCTTTTTGCCATGCGCTGTAAATTGTTCAATTGAGGGCTTCTAGTTGACTTTCTCACACACTACTGCTCTAATTCTTTCAACACCAAGAATATATATATATATATATATATATATATATATATATATATATATATATATATATATATATATATATATATATATATATATATATATATATATATATATATATATATATATATATATATATATATATATATATACATATAGGCGGAAAGCCAAAATCTATAATTTATATAACATTATGTTGGTTAACACAATATTTGTACAGTTCAAATTTTACCCACAGAAAAATGAGGGCCGTTATATGAGAAAAAGTTTTCAGATATCGGTAACGCACACCACGCGAATGCAACCCCAAATCCAAAGCAGTTGATAGATTTAAACAGTGTGAGTTTGAGGTTAGGCATTTCAGTTTGGTGTGCGGTTACATATTTATGATTGTTATATTGTTGAGCTGTTAATCTATTACAACGAATATTTATCAAACATTAATTGGGGAACAGATCTGAAAACTTTTTGGTTTTGATTCGATTGTACCATTTAACATTCAGTTGTTTCCTATTAATGCAGGACCAAAAATACACCTAAGACATGTTTTGTAAATATTTTTTCTGTCTGTTATAGTACAGGGCTGTGGCATAAATTCGATAATTGTATACTTGAATATGCGTATACAATTTGTGTACTTTCCGGATTTTTCTGATGCGATCGTTGCCACCCTGTATTCACTAAATAGTCTACAGATAGGTCTGTTTCACAACTCATTCGCATATTTAAGTTAAGAATGTCATATTCTAACGAATGTTGACTAAAGTGTGTTGTTGCTCTTAAGAAGTGGCATTTTTGTAGCGTCTTTCCGCTACTGTGAGACTATCGTACTTATGATCATAGAATTTATATTAATAGCAATAATATACTGTATATAACTGTGAGATTTTTTTTATTGACTTGTGATATTTCTGAATACATATTGAAATTGGTTGTATGTATTTTTATAACTTATCACTCCAGTTGCAAGATGTATCCGCGTGTTGCTGAGATTCGCTGCCCGTCATGGCGCGATGTTTTCTTTTTAACTTGTTTATTTGAATGAATAAAAGCTTTAAAATCATACATGATGCTTTTATTTCTGATCTCTCATAGAAATTAGTCAGAACCAGTGTTTGCACTTCACTGGTTTTAATTCCCCTAAGCCAAAGAATTCCCCTTTTTTCCCCTCACCGACCTTCGCGAGAAGGGCGATCAAAAACAATTAATGAGAAACAAAACTTTGATTATTAGATTGGTTATAGCAGAGACCAGAATGTGTATATTTATATAATACGCTTTATTGTCTCTGGTATATTATATAATATTGTATAGTACACACTACTTCTGCTATTAGCAAAAAGATGGCAATGATGTATACGGCTTCCTCTATTAACCATTCGCTCACATCAAAAGACAAGCTATTGCAGCTTCCTTGAAACTGTTACAATTCTGCTACCCAACCAAGAATAACTTAACACGGGTTTGTCACCAGTTTGGCGGTTAATATTGAAAAGCGCCGCCTCGCTGGTTTTACACAAAGAAATTATCAATTTTGACATATATGTTAACTTCTGAATTTCGAAGTATTTGCACAATAATATTCAGTTCTTGGAATATTCTATAAATCCGAAAGAAAAACAATGTTTGATTTTTTCAAACGGAGAAACGAGATTGAAAATTATCGTTTCCCCGTTAAATGTCGTTTTTTCCCCTCTAGGGTTCAATTTCCCCTAAAAGGGGGAATTTCCCCTCAATGTGGAAACACTAGTCAGAACTGGACACGTGCCAATGTTCAATGGTGTTATTTCATCCCTGCATCACACGCGCCTAATAATTTTAACGTGATTACACGCGTGTAACCGTGTGTCATGCGTACGTGATGCTCACATACTTACATCGTTTTTACTATAACATTGACAAGTTATCATCACGCATAAAAATGTTGAAAATGAAATTGATTAAGAGTGATTTAAGAATAATAAATTAGTTTACACTTATTTAGGTTGTAAACAAAGACACGGAAATTCAAATTATCAATAAACGTGACTGCATGCGCAGTGAGGAAAACTCTCACTTCGTTTAGGCTCAGAAGAAGGATACTTCTGTGGTTTAGGTACTACCATAGATTAAACTGAAATCTATGAACATCTACAGTGACTTTATACAAGACAGTGGCGACAATAGCATCTAAGCCCCGCCCACCCGCCATGTTGCATCAAATTCAAAGCAACAAGACCTTACACGTAAAATTTATATGAGTGTAAACTTTTGCCGTTTTGTTAAATAAGTTAGTAATAAATGAAGGTGAGGAGGATTTATGTAACATGAAGGGAATTTAGAAAAAGAACAGATTTACCCACTACCTAAATGACTGCAAATTGATTGTAAATAGATCCCAAAGAGCACATTATTTACTGTAAAAAAATTGATCTAAAGAACTAGGTACGTATTGTATATATTTGATAATACCTACTTGTATGCTCCAGATGTATTTTTTATGTTCCGTTGAATGTTCAACCAGAAATAAACGCATAAAAAGGAAACAACAATGTATTTTTAAAGGGTTTACAATAACAATGGATTTCTAAAAAATGAAGAAAGAATATAATAATTCGCATGAAAGGTTGAATTTCAGCAGAAAATATTTGGAGTCCTTTTTTTTAATTTTTTTTTTAGTTATAATGACCACAGCATTACTTTTTTAATTTTCGAGAGCCATCCTCCCGGGTTTTCTCCCACATATCAGCAGCAAAGTGAGTCTACAAATAAAGAACAGTATCGTACAACTATCGTATCCAATAATTAATACTCGTAATATAATAAATACACAGTATGTCTGCCGCGGACGCGTGGTCCCAGATAAATGGTAATGAGGACCAGAGTAATTAATCTCGGTAACTCAGAACCATACTATCATACATACAAATTGTAGAGACTTTGCCACCAGGCCACCCGTAATAAATAGGATGGTTTGAAGAAAAGTACTCAAGTAAAAAGCATGATACTAAGACTACAAGATATGCTAACGCGCATGCGATCCCCTATCTCTCTCCCTCTGCTAACGTCATTCCGTGACAAATTTCAAATATTCAAATTTGACACATCTTTAAAATACATTAACGCATTAAGTCTGCAACAATAACAATAATTCCAGACAGCTAAGTCACAACTTTTCTTAATCACTGATCACACAGTCAATTATTATTAGGTACTAGAACTACCAAAAGTTAAATAAAATAACAGAAATACTTATAAACTACACAAATATAGAAATCTTCAATCAAAGTCGATGGTAAATACAAATGTCATATAAATGTCATAAACTAATTTTGATGCATAGATGAACATGGCGGCAAAAACCATGTGATCTCTATATCCAATTAAAAATTGAACACTCTTGTCGCCACTGTCTTGTATAAAGTCACTGTACTAACATCCTAACTACATAAAATACGGCACAACTTTGTCCAAAACTTTTGCTAAAGACATATGAACGTGCTAATGTTGAACTTTCTACGGGCAGGTGGATGGACGGCAATTTATATATCAGGCTTTATACCTTGGAAAGAGTGCCACAACACCTCACATTTTAATTCTCAATTATCTCTGCCTATGAAAGTTCCTTTACTTTTGAAGTACCCAGATATTGAGAATTTTGTTGGAAGTTCTTCATATTTGCCTGTGTTGATTACCGATTTCTAATGTAACAGCTAACATATAGGTAATTAGTTCGAGTAGTTTCCGACAGATGCTGCTGTAGTGACTATTATTCTCTGCTATCTGCTGCTATTACTGCTATTATCAGTGACTATTTGTAATAGAGTCACTGTGTATTAAATATCAGAGTATATGTAGTTCAGTTACTCTGTACTAGATGGCGAAGTTGAAAAATATAAGCATTGACTAACGCAATGGTTAGTCAATGATATAAGTGATCAGTAATCCACAACGTCCTAGAAATACAGAATAGCCATTTAGGCCAATCACTAAAGTCAAAAGGTATGAATAACCCAAAAGTTTTCAAATTTGAACAGAAGGTTGGAGGTTGGAGATATATAACTAACACTGACTTTGTAACCCATTTGAAGGTCCGGAACATTATCTAAAATTTGCAAAACTTGCTACAATTAAAAATTGCAAAAGTGGTCATTTTAAATAATATCACACGTTTGCAACCTGTTTTTCTAACCGGAACCATACTAATTTTGAAAATTAAGTAAATTTTGCCATAAGTTTTCGCCATAAATTATAAATTACGTTTAAAATAATGTTTCGTGAGTAAGTAGCCAGATTATTAGGTAGCACCGTAGCAGTCAACGTGTTAACAAGTCATCAAAAATTGCATTTACTTAACTTGTTGTGTTATATCAGTGTTATATCAGGTTGTTAATTCGTTAAAGGTTTATACCCTTCTTAATTATTAATTATATATTATACTATTGCTTAAAAGAAGTAGAAAGATGCCCAAGCCAACTGGTAAAATCCTGTCCTATGACCGCGGTACAATACAGAGGACGCTGCGGTTGTGTTTCGCATTTCACATATTACCACGGAAACCGATAGCTGTTCTTTCCTGCGTTGTCTGCATCCTTTGATGTTATTTAAACCGTTTTAAACACAAAGGTGCAATCTAGTTTCCGCAGCGCCCTCTGCCTTGTGAGTTCATGGGACAATATTTTAATAATTGCCATGCCCATATTTCTAGTTCCTTCAATCAACCGTTATGCGAGTCGTGAGTCGTATGGTTTCAATCTACTGCACTTTCAATCTTTGATAGGCACTTTTGGATATTAAAATTGCTTTTCTTTTCTTTGCGTTGACTAGTATTTTGGGTTGCCTATATATGAGTTTGTATCAAGGTAAAATATAATATGATATTGTTGGTTGCCTAGCTGCAGTCACAATTGATTTATCTAGATATCATTATGCTGAATATAGAAGTATATCATGTTGCATAAGTGTGAGTGATACGGTATTCTTTGTATTATTATGATTCCCTATGTGTAATAATTATTTAATTGTTAACTGATAAAAAAAACATTTGCAATGCTACTATTATTAGTGTAGCTGTATCAGTATTAGAAAGCAACTATGTGTTTTTGGTGATGGTCGATTGACTTGAAAATAAAAGAAATGCTAGTTAGCATTGACAGAAGTAAACCTTGAAATAAATTACTAATAATACCTATAGCACTAATATTACTAACTCATTATTGGTATTATGTTATTATGGATTAATAAAAATTCATAACGTTCCTGAATCAGCACTGCAGACGAGACGTTATTACCATCAACTTAATTTAAATTTACACACAGAATGATTTTATCTTCGCAATTCAGTTTTTAAGTGCCTTAATTGGTGTTTAATGATAATGACAGTAGGTATATCCGCTTGGTCTGGTATAGTTCTGGTGGTAGGTTACTTATATAAATCGCAACAACTATCTATCTATATATATGTTATATATTATATATATACACTGCGCAACTTATTTAACGCACAACCAAAAAATTAACTCAAATTTGACGTTATGTATTTTCGACAATTTTTGTTCGTTTTGGTCGATTTTTTTTTCAAATTGTAGGTTTTTCTCTTAGGAATATCACTGTCTTAGTTGTTTTGGTAAAACGAATGATTTTGATATTATACCAGGTGCTATAAAAATGTTATGTTTTTTTCCGAAATTTCAAAACGTCCTGTGGGCTATACAAGGTATTGCAAGTTATTGCAATTATAGCCAATTTAAGGCCTCATGTTTTTTCTACATTTTCTTTTTTTATTCATTTGTTTATCTCTGTTACTTCATAAAATATCCAATTTTTGAGTTGACGTGATTTTTATTAAATTTATTAACTTTCTTTTTTGTCAAGTGCTCATTATTTATTACTCATTATACTGGTTCAATGCCTCATTTTGCGTTCTGTTTTCCTTGATATCTTATAATTTATTGAGAGATGCAAGGTGTTTTAGAAGAGAAAAAGGTCTTAAAAGGACAAAAACTCAAAAAACATACCTAGAAAAATGGATTGCTTTAATCAATAAAACAACGAATAACAAGAAACAAAACAAAAGTAAATAGAGAATTAATATCTTGTGTTTCCACCCCATCCGCGAATGAGCTCCCGACATCTTTGGTTCATACTTAAAACCAAAGTTCTGATTAGGTTCTGATCTAGGCCATTCCATAATTCGACTAGGCGTCCTTCCAATTCTTGTAAATTTTGGGGTTGTGGTCCCTCACTTCGTAACCGCCGACCGATAAAATCCCAAACATGTTCAATAGGGTTAAGGTCGGGGCTACGGCTGGCCAGTCTATGTGATCAATTCCTACTTCTTCAAGATAATTTCTCACGATAAGACTCGTGTGGGGACGCGCATTGTCTTGCATAAGTAAAAAATTTGGTCCTATATAGGGGGCATAAGGCAAAACATGTGCTTCAAGAATGTATGTGATGTATCTGTCAGAATTGAGATTTCCATTCACAGTAGTCAAGTCCGTTCGCCCAGTCAAAGATATTCCGCCCCACGCCATGACGGATCCACCTCCATGTAAAGTTGTGTGCAGTTGTTGCATTGACTGTATCGCTCATCGGGTCTTCGGTCGACGCGATTACGTCTGTCACAATTATACAAACTGAACCTTGACTCATCAGTCCAAAGAATACGTTCCCAATCTGCTTCCATCCAATTAACATGCTCATCGGCAAAATTCAATCTGGCTCTTCGATGATCTACTGTTAAAGCGGGTCCTCGAGCAGCAATCCTGGGTCTTAAATTTGCCACCCTCAGTCGTCGGCGTACAGTTTGAATGCATATGAGTGGACCACCTGCGTCTTGAAGTTGTGCTCTTAAATGTGTTGCAGTTATAAATCGTTGTCTTACAGCATTTACTCTTAAAAAGCGATCCTGGATAGCAGAGGTAACACGAGATCTACCTTGACCGGCCCGTCTGGAATGTTCTCCTGTTTCCGCGTACCTTTGAATTGCTCTCGCTATAGTTGTGTGAGACAGTCCCAACCTTCCAGCTATGCGGTTGTAACTCCACCCTTCACCATTAATGTAGCTGCCTCAACACATTCATCACGAGTTAAATTTCTGGTTTGGCGTTCCATTATTCACTAATTATTGCTGGACTGTCAACAAAAAACTAATGACACAGTTATCAGTTTATGACGTGTAATCTTCCATTTCCATAGCTTGCTAGCTGTTTGAGTTTTCCGATAAATGCATTTCATGTGAATAAAAGCATATGGTGTTTCAAAACGGTGTATTTCATGAAGTAACAGAGATAAACAAATGAATAAAAAAAGGAAAAAGTAGAAAAAGCATGAGGCTTTAAATTGGCTATAATTGCAATAACTGGCAATACCTTGTATAGCCCACAGGACGTTTTGAAATTTCGGAAAAAAACATAACATTTTTATAGCACCTGGTATAATATCAAAATCATTCGTTTTACCAAAACAACTAAGACAGTGATATTCCTAAGAGAAAAACCTACAATTTGAAAAAAATAATCGACCAAAACGAATAAAAATTGTCGAAAATACATAACGTCAAATTTGAGTTAACTTTTTGGTTGTGCGTTAAATAAGTTGCGCAGTGTATATATATAAATGTGAAATATGAGACTTTAAAATTCCCACGTTGGGATGATAATATTGTAATAAATTATTTGCCCTACCTTGATGAGATAATTGTGATATACCTATGTAATATGTTTTAGGCTTTTGTAATAAAAATATTTTATATTGAAATAATATGATGGAGAAACATTTAATCTGATTATAGGATACTTACTCTATTTTCTTCCCTATTGAATCCTTCTCTGTTTTATGGGCGCCAGTTCTATGAACAGTATTTTTTAATTTTAATTGAAGGATCACTTTAGTCATGATCACTCTATAGTCTTAGAGGGGGTCCAGTTAGGTCTATTATATAAATTCCTTTGAAAGATTATTTGTAAGATGAAGTAACTGACTCAAAATAATGAATTTTATTGTATGCAAAATTTTATTAAATTTATTAAATTTTAGTGAAGCTCTAATTGTATGTTTTAATCCTGAAATTATCAAAAACAAGAAAGAAGAAGTTGATTACACATGACTTTGTTTATTATCAGATATGGTTAATAAAAATAAACAATTTTTTGAACCTCATTTCTATCCTGCGACAAAACCTACGTAACTTAAATCTACTACATGGGACCAAGTCATCTGACACAATATTTCTTAATACTAGCAAATTTTGAATTCGAATTTATTTATTACCTTGTAAAAATATGTTTATCCTTTTATCACCACCCACAAAACTTATCACTTTTTTGTTTCACTAGTACACGAACTAACAAATGCCGCTGGGCTCTGGTGGTGGTGTCATCTAGCGGGATGTCGCTGTACTGCCTCTGGAATGCTTCCGCTGGAATCTCTGTTTAGGGATTTATTCACCCTCAAATTTATAACTTACTGCTGCTGTATTTGTAATTTTCTATCACTATCACTTTAATTACTGTGAAAATTATTACCTTTTCTTGTTTGATATTGATCGTAAATTTCTTCTACTGGGCTGGGACACCACCAAGCCTTTCACTTATTACTAGTAAAAAACGACGAAAACACTTGTTCATATAGTTATTTCTGCTTCTAGACCATCTACAATGGTATTATTGCTTATTTAGCACAAATTTACAATTATTACTTTAAATTTACAATTATTTTATAATAACTTTTATGAAATTCAGGAGCGTGGCTGTTGCTTCATCGAACGCCGTACCTAACTAGACTCTTGATAATGTTTGTAGTTTCTATGGATGTACCGTAATCAAAAACAAATTCAACTTCCTGGTTACTTACTTCTTCTCTTGTTATGTTATTTTGATCTGGCCAATCAGATTGATTTATAATATTAAATTTATTTAATTTCACTTAAAACTATTACACTTTGATTATCTGAGTTCTGTATTTTCCTTTATTTCAATTTATATATATATATATATATATATATATATATATATATATATATATATATATATATATATATATATATATATATATATATATATATATATATATATATATATATATATATATATATATATATATATATATATATATAAATATGTATGTTAGGCTTCAATGGTCTGGTAAAATTTAGACATCAATAATAACTGGACAGTACGATTAATTAGTTTTGAATTTAGGGCGAAAACTGCGATTCCGATTTGTTATGAGATAAGGCCTATTAATTAGGGTCGTTATACCGGCGATCCCCCGTATAGAATTAAACATGTATCCGTATATCCATTAGTAATTCCATCCCCGTTAACTTGGTGCTAACATACTGGGCTCTGTTTGTGTAGCAAGATCTCGGCAGCCGCCCTGTCCGTTGCGCGTGGGTTATCCTTTGTGTGGACCGCGTTCACAAGCGCTACTCAGCTGAGCAGCACCAGGAACAGCATTTGCCTACTAACAGGTTATGCCAGCTGGACCAAAAGGGCGCCTCTTCACGTAAGCTCGGTCCTTCTCAGCCGATCGTGAGGGTAGAGCGTGCCGGAGTAAAGCTTTCGTGGGTTTTGGGGAATTACTGCTGTTTACATACGAGTTATTATCGCTGCTACGGCTTGCACCAACATAATATCTGCCGCCAGCAAATCAAACCGTTTAAGGGGGAATCCTGAGTTGTCCCGTCTCCAAGCAATACGATTAACTCAATTGTCCACTCGACTTATTACGCTTAAGGGATGCTGTCGAGAACCTGGATAAAATAGGACAATTCGTGAATTTAAAAATAACTATTTTTCCTGATAGGGTATAAGTATGGAAGCACAAATAATGAACCAAATAGATATTAAATGAGAAAGTTGGTGAAAAAGTTATGTAATCATATTATATCCGAAAACTCATTTCATAAAAAAACGTGACAAACATCATAGACAAAGCAAAAATTCATATTTTTCAAAGGGTTAACGTATCAAGCTATCCTAACAAATTATAGTTACACTTATTAAATGTCAATGTCAATGTAAAAGTTGTTAGTATGTAGTACCCCTCTAAAGTTTTAGAGGGGTACAATTCCGAAGTATTACCCTTAAAATAAAATCCTCAAAACAACTATAATGTTGTTTACTGTACTTTTACTATAAGTTTGTCATTATCTCGTCCGTAATTAAATCTAAAGCTGGTCAATATACATGAATTAATGATAAATTTGACGACCCTTTACGCTGTCACCTCTCTGGTATACTGACGGCCATTTGAAAGTGCACGACTCATATCAGATTTCGTTATATTTGATCTTTGTAAAACTGACTTTGAAATTTGAGGTTCATGTGTCATTATGACATTCACAATTGTCTAATTATTACTTATCAAAATTGTGTATTATTATTTTATCAAAAAAATTCCAAATTAACAAAGAACGTCCCAAAAATGTTCAAAATAAACTAAATTATAAATAATATAAATTAAGTAACTTAAAACTACAAAGTCCAACGCGAGTAGGTCTGTATAAAATTAATATTTCGTCCAGGCGCCATTTGAGTCTATTACACCTTGCAATCGACATCTCATTGATGAAACAAGTGTCCTCGTGTAATCTACGTTGATATTGTCCCAAGCATTTTCAATTGCTGCCCACAATTCTTCGGCATTTGCTGGGCGAAAATATCTATTACCAGTTCTATAAATTATAAATATTCTTAACAATCATCGACCATGCATTTTCAATTGGGTTTAGGTCGGGCGACTTTGAGGGCCGAGGTAGCACGTTTATGTTGTGTTCATTAATCCAGTTAGTTACAATTCTTGATGTATGAATTGAGCAATTATCTTGCTGGAAAATAAAATTCTGAGGGTACAACATAGTAACGGACGGCAGCATAATATTGTCCAATATGCGTATGTAACTCTGTCCGGTAAGGTGCTTTCCTATCCTCCAGCAAACACCGTGACCTAGGGAACTTATCCATGCCCAAACACTGATGGAAAAACGTCCACTCCGGTCGGTAGGTTTAATATACCTCTCTTCATACCTCGAATTCTGAGGTCGGTAGACGCGGATGGAACCATCATGACATGACTGAAAGATCTTTACGTCGGAAAATATGACATTATTCCAAAAGTCGTCGGGCCTACCGACAAACTGGTTCGCAAAATTAAGACGTTGTTCTTTATGCCTTGGCTCCAAAAATATCTTCTTCTTTGCTGCCGCATAATTTCGTAACTCTGAACCCTTCCCCTTCACCCGCCGTCTTGCAGACCTCACAGATAGGGCCGCCGCTAGAGTAAAATATAGGGGGGGTCAATTGGGTGTTGAGCAAAATCATGGGCGAGGCGAAAATTTTTCAAATTTTCAAGGTCACGCGTTTTCCTGGCACTAATACTATTTCAATGAAAATTTTATTTATTGAAAAATATAGAGTTGCACAAGTATAATTTTTGAAATTTGATATCTTCTTGAAATATTAATAATATTTAATGACGAATTAGTGAATTTATTTATATCCGCTGTAGGCCGCTTGTAGAATATAAATAAATTTGATTAAACAAAATATGATTTATTAAATTGTCAAATATTGATTTTTTTTGGCGCAAAATATTAAACAAAAAATATGTGGATACAGAAAGCATATATTAAAATATCGTATACCTACCCAATCATTTTTGGTTCAGAGTACAAGTACATATCATCTGTAATAAAAGTAATCTATAACTAGCTCTGGCTAGTTATAGAAAAGTAAGTAAACTTTTTATATATGTCTTATATGTCTTGGAACGTGGAACTAAAGCTGTCACTTCAGTAACAATAAATTTAGAATTAAAGTAAAAATACAACGTAGGTAGCTAAACAAATTTAATAAAAAAATGCATTATTATACATAACCTATTCGTTAAATAAGAATTGTAACCTTCTACAACCTTGACCTTCTTAACCAAATCTATCTATTACATTATTTATAAAACTGTCTCTATTTCTTAGTACATTTTGCCTATGTACACTTAGCAAACATAACCCTGACAATCTATCTCCCGACATGCTTGATAGCAACCATGTTTTAACACGTCGCAATGTGCTAAATGATCTTTCTATGGTTATGCTGGTTGGTGGTAATGCTAAAAAAATATGTATTGCCTTTTTTATCGAAGGAGACAATTGAACATATTCTAGAAGAATGTCTTGAAACAGTCCCCAACTTTTTACAAATTCCATTTGATATAGTGCTTTCGAGATGTCCCCAACGTTGCATATCTTGCGTTTAGCCCACCAGGACTAAGCTAGGGAGGTCGGTCGACCCCCCTGCCCCCCCCTAACGGCGGCCCTACTCACAGATCCAGGAAACTCCGTTTCGAAACAGGCCGTCACTGCTGTTTCAAAGGGACCTTCCGCCAGCGCCAGCGTACCTTCTGAGCGGCACAAGATTTTTAGCGACAATAAATAGGCTTATTTAACTAAATAGACAGAAAAGTAGATAGCACTCTTACTACCGACTCTGGTTTTTCAAAATGCCTTTTTGCTATGCTAAACGTATTTTCTCGCCTTTTGTTTAAAATTAACAGCATCTATTAATATTCTGTAATGTAATTTCAAGTGTAATTTCAAGATTTAATTTCATTTTTTTTGCTTACTACGGTATTTATTTAATCTGTTACTTGCAAGCACCAAAGCTATCGTGTCATTGCTGTCAATTAAATGTCACAATTAATGGTGCAAAATGTTAATTAACTATCTAATAGGTTATTACATATTATGTTTATTAAAAATCAAAATAACAGAATCATATTTTTATTATATTATTATATTAATATTTATCGCCATTTTCACCCGCTCGACATGATCAAAGGTAGTATTACTCCCCACCACGGTGAGGCAGAAATTTCCAGGCTTATACTCGCGTCATACATGTCTCAAATGCTATGGTTCCCCTCCACGCAATGTGGTTAAGATAACGTGATATGGATATATTCTTTTGGGCTTTTATTGTCTGTTTCGCAGCAAATGTAACGGTGGAATGTCTGTGTTAGTGACAGTACATGACAGTACGTGAATGTGTTAGTGACTTCATGACTAGTTAACTGTGTAGATGGATTAATGATGTGACGCGATTAATCGATTGTTTGACTGTTAATATTTTTATTTACTTTTTTGAATTTCTAATGGTCGAATTTATATAACTTTGGTAGTAACAAGGCAGGTATTAATTAAAGTAAATAAAAAAAATCCGTGTGCAGCACAGTACACGTGATAGAAGTGAATATTCTTTACCGATTCGTTGAGAGAGTGAGAGAGAAAGAGAGAGAGTTAGAGAGAGAGGAGGGAGAGAGAGAAAGAGGGGAGATAGCAGGAGATAGGGAGAATACTTCTTTACCCGCACGAGAGTGATTTTTCAAGGTCGCGCCACGGCACGTTTTATAACATTTTCGTCTCGCAAGTGAGATAAAGCATATGTGACAGATATGAGGGAGAGACAGAGAATCAGAGATATCGAATTCAGCTTTCACTTGGGCAATGATCCCCCACAAGTGTTCTAAAGAGGAAAGATATTTTAATATAATTTATAAACGATCGTGACAGAATCGGAATTAACCAGAATACAATATTACTTAGGCATATCCTGCTGGATATATCTGGATTGGGCTTTCGATTCTGATCCAAATGGATGATGACATTTTTGCGGAGGATGCATCCTTGCCACTACTTCCCTTTCTTCGTGAGAAAGTCGGTTTAGATAGGAATAACGGCCAGAACATTGGAATACCTCTCCCCCCTCTCTCTCTTTCTCCCCCTCTCCTCTCTATCTATCTCTATCTCACTCTTCCGATGAATCGGTAAAGAAGTATTCACTTCTATCACTTGTACTGTGCTGCACACGGATTTTTTTATTTTATTTTTTCGTTTTAAATTTTTTTTTGTTTGACACTTTTGTTCCAACACTTTTTCTTATCTTCTATCAACAATATAGATTGTTAATAAGAAAAGACTCACTTACCGCGCGATAATAAATAATCAAGGAAGGTATATATGAAAAGCTCCCCTCCCCTCACGCTCCTTCCCTCGGGCCCATGGAGACTTTTGCTCAGCATCGATTTTTGGATAATATCCCGGAATATGGGACATTTTCATCGAGGGCATTTTCCGTATGTTCCGTACGGGGTCCTTTAATATAATATATATCGTTATAGGTAATAATGAATCCGTCTCACGATATTTTATTTCTACTTGAAACGCCCTGTCAAGATGCAGCGCAAAAATTTGGCGTTTACCTACTAGTAAACGCCAAATTTTTACTAGTCTGCCAACGTCAAAACTAACGGCAACTTTAATTAACGAAAATAGATCGGAAAAGTTCATCAACATTTCAATATTCTCGGTATGATAATTTTATCAATGGCTATGTATCAGTGGCTAAGTTTATATAAAGAGAGTATGTACTGCTGACCATATATTTTATTGGGTAATTCCATATTCGTGGTGTACAAAAGATGGTTTTACGGTCATCGTCTGGTTAAAAAATGGTCAATGCATACCTCAACGCTTACCTCATATAATCTGTTAATGACACATGGAAGGTGTTTGTTTATACATTGAACGAAAAAAGCAGTTTCGAAAATATTAGTACCACCTATGTATGCTTAGGTAAGTATACATTATATTAGGTATGTACAATCCGAAATGAAAATATCAACCACAACCGATAGAAAGAATAATAATTACAAGTACCATTAAGTGATCGTTTCAGATGCTCATTTGAGTAATAACGCTGCCCACTAGGATCGTAGATAACAAAGTTACAAAGTATATAAGACTGGCATGGCGATAAGCGTAAGGCGTAAGCCAAACACAGGAGGAGAGGAAGCTTGCAAGCTATTAGTTGGATAAAGAGGCCCATGAATGAATCGATAAGAGAGCGTCCGATATACTCGGAATAAGAGAGAGAAAGACGAACATTGGTATCCTGAGCGACGAACGAATTCCGCTTACCGACAAGCAGAGCGCCTTTGAAATTTTGGACGCTTGAATGAATGGACGATTAAAAAAATTGTGTCAAATTTTTAAATCTTTTTCAGGAAATATTGAACTACTTTTGCCACTGCTTATGTCGAATGGACTTCATGTTCACATGAAAATGATAACGAAAGCATATTTTGCTCTTTCAGGCTTCTCTTGCGTAGCAAGTATTGTTTTCCAGGGGTGGAAAATATTTTTTCTTTTCTGCCGCCGTCGCCTACGACGACTTGTCCGAAAAACAAAATTCGCTGTACTTTTCAAATCCCAAAGAGTTTGCCCATCGACGTTTGCCCATCAAGATGCACGTCTCCTGCCGGCCCAGGATATAACTGGCGCCCAAACAACACGATTTCTTTATATTCCAAACCAAACACCAATCCAAATCCAAGTGAGAAGATATGAGATACGTGTACAACAGTAGGTACGAAGTTTTGTTGCACAATTGTCATATTTTTGTTTTATTTAACAGTGTTATGTTTCTCACTAACCTAATATCATGAGTGTATGTATTTGTACGAGTATATTGTACGTGTGTACATATTTTGTGATAATATCATGTAGCTTTTAACATTTATTTTATTTTTATAAAACAGGTAACGGGGACAGTCGTCGAACGGTTTAAAGTGCAAGCTCTGCAGCTCGATGGCCCAGCAGCAGTGTTGGTTCAATTCCCCACTGGTGCGAAATAAATTTTCAATAATTTATTCCCAAAAAATTTATATATATTTTAAATTAATATATAGTTTTGGGAATAGTAATTTATTCCCAAAACTAAACAAAAAAATGGTCTGGTCTCGTCTTTTTCCATTTACTTTCTGCTGCCATTGTTAATAAAGTGCGAAAATACCCCATTCGGTAGGTTGCTCAATAGCAACTATTTTATGTTTACGTAGTTACTTGGACTTGTACAGCATATCGTCAATTGTTGAAACTGATAAACCTATTAAAGTATTTAAGGCCTATTGCCGCTTGTATCAGTACTCGCGAATGCCTGTGTTTCTTTTTTGGAGCAGATAAGTCGCGAACTTTTGTGTTTCAAAGAAACCACTACGAGATGTACACTAAGTGTACACTAAGATGTACACTATGTGTAGGTACATTCAGTACCTACACAATTGCAAAATGTTATAGAAACGTAATGGTTTTAAAATTAATGATGTTAGTGGTTGTTTACAAATAAGTTACTGTATATAAAATGTTTTTCGTACTGGGACTAAAGTAATAACGTCGTTCCCTTATGACAGGTACTGAAGTGTCACTTTCTATCCTTTCGGGAATTAATATTGACTAACATCCCGGAAGAATTTAATTATAAACAAAAGAATGTAACAGGTGTTTTATTGGTGAGGTGAGGTGACCTAAATTAATATTGTTACAATTCGTCATATTGACCAGTTTTCCCTGGGTGAATGAAGCAGATATTGACCTACTTCGGCTGCCCTTTTATCAATATCAGATACACCTTCTTCATTCATAATGGAGGTCATGATACTAGCAATGACAATGTATCCAAATTAATCTTGTCATAACGCAACATTATATACTATGGTTACGAGTTTATCATTACAAGTTACGTCAATCAGTGACTTCCATTATTTGCCTCGCTTTATGCTTAATAATTATCTGTCTTTCTATAAAGGATTGAAACTTTTATGCTTTTTTTATACTATCTATACGTTCAATTTTGGTTCAATCAAAATATCGTGTATACCTTGCGACTGAAGTACTTTTAACCCCCCAGATAAATTATGACCCTCCCTACGGTCGGGCCATAAACTTTACCTTCGTGATTAAAAATGCTACTTCAGTCCCGCGGTATATAATATACTATTATATACCTCGGTAGACTCGCGCTTTAGCCGTGGTTATAGAGTTAATTTTAGCACTTGGTTGTAATAAAGCACTTTCCACCTTGTTAGTTAATATACTATTGCCGCTTGTCAATCTGCGTCTACATGGGTACCGTTTCAACTAAATCAGAGGAAACATTGTTTTGCCAAAATTTTGAGGTAAAGCCTCATTTACATTTGGAAAGTTTAGTGGCGGAAAGTACTTGCCGCTAGTAAAGTAGCCCTCAACATTATAAGTACTTAGCGGCAGTAAACTTTCCAAATGTAAAAAAGGACCACTTAAATAAGAACCTGTAAAAATATAGGTAGGTATACAGCTTTGAGAGTAATCAGCTATGAATTGAAATGCTGCAGATTTCACCGGATATTAATTAAAACATATTTCGTACGTTCCTACCCAGCAGTGCGCCGATGAGTTTGCTGTTGGACGGACTTCCTGCATAAATTTAGGTTAGACACTGAGCCGAGCAGTGAATAAGATATTCTACCGAAATGTTTGTTTAATGCTCTATACATAAAAATGTTTACTGTTAATTAAACATTTCCGGCTATTAACGAAAAACCTGCCCCCGAGATCTTAATTCACTTTTAATTATTAGTTAGCAATTAGGAGGCAACACTGAAGGCGAAATTGTTTTCGTGGTGGCATGTATTTTCGAGATAAAGGTCCTTGAACCTGATAATGGTGATAGCAGTCTGCGCAGGTTGATTAGGATTATTTCGCAACGGTCTGTAAATAGTTGTTATTATTGATTCGGTGATATTTTTCCAATTTCTACTAACTCACTACTGCATACCTAGTTTTCAAATATCTACCCATTTTAATTCGTAATTTAGCCAAGTGGAGGTAAATAATAACTTATTTTACTTTACAACTTTTGAAAAAATGCTTTTCTGTAGCTGTGAACGTGTTGGTAACTTGTTTTGGGGAATGTTTAAAATTAATAACATAGATAGGATATTTTGTAACGTAAAATCTATGAAACAAGTTTTTACTTGGTTATCATGAAAATGTCGTGAGGTTATTTATGTTGCCACTTTCAAATAGCAAACTGTTCACTTTCCTTGTGCACATTTTCTGTGTAGACATTTATACTTTCGGGCTTCATGTTCATGCCTATCTGCAAAAATCAATGTTTTTGCTCTCAATCGGGGAAAAACGCCGGCCAATTATTCAAGTGGTCATTATTTTACGCGAAATTATTCGCGAAATCATTATTTTACAGAAAGTAAAAATTAAGCATGGTAAAAGCCTTACCGTGCGTAAAGTAGACGAATATACTTATTTTGTTTTGTTAATTCTAGTGAAGTTGCAGTGTATATTTTTTGTTGCTTGAAATGTAACATCTTCCACGTACGTAATATGTCCTTATTACCACTCTTGCTCTTGTTATGTAGATTTAGATTTCCAACAATAGACTCCATAATAGAAATAGCACATATTTACTGATTTCCAATAGTTTACACCATTCAGCAATAACATTCGCATTGAACGTTAATTTTAAATTGTTTTCTAGTAAAATAAAAACCTTAAAATTCCAGAAATTTTCAGTATAGTAAACCGATCGCACAGAATATACGAGTTGTTTTGTTAGTTGTAGCGTGTTCTAGTGAGGTTGCTGTGTAACTTATTTGTTTTCTGCGTACGTAATATCTTTCTTATCACTCTTGCTACGTACTGAATTGCCAACGCTTCGTAACTGCAAAATCAATGTTTTGTTGTGAATCGGAAAAAAACACTTTCCTTCAGCCATTTCTGCAAGTTGTCATTATTGTAGGTATTCACAATAAATACGCATCGTAAGTAAGTCTTACAGGTAGTAGTGCGATAACTAAACCGATCACACGGAATATGATTGTAGTGAAATTGGGTAAAGTCTTTGTTGCTAGAAGTGCAACTTCTTTCGCGAACCACCTTCCGCGTATCGTCCTTCTTACCACTCGTTACGTAACAGATCGCATAGATCTACTGCTTCCCAATAGTTTGTGCCATGTAGCAATCAAATTCGATTCTTATTCTACTGGGCTCTCCGTTTCCACCCCTGCGGCCAGTTTCGTTTCCAGTAATAGTAGGGCATTACTATTACTTCTCACCACGGTGAGGCCGAAATTTCCGGGTTTTTAATAGCGTCATACAAGCTTATAGTATATAAGAATATAATACGCTATGGTCCCCCTCCACGCGAGCTGGTTAAAATAACGTGATTTACACAGGACTCGTGAGGCCCCCTTTTTTGGGCGTCTATTGTCAGTTATTGTCCGCAAATGTAACGCTGTAGTATCAGTGCCAGTACATCACTAGGGAAATAGTTTCCTAGTCAATCAATACATAGGTACTGATTGATTATTGACATGACGCGATTAATCGATCGTTTGAATGTTTTATTTATGTGTTTTAAACAATATTTTTATTTGTGTGTTTGGAATTTTCTCATATTCTCGAGATTGGTCACTGGCAGTGGCGGCTCGAGGGGTGAAAGCAAGTTAATCGGCCATTCTACCTTATTTTCACGATTTATAATTACAATATTTCAAGAATGCGTTAATAACGTAATATATCAAATTATTGTTTGTAATAAAATATTTAAGTATTATTTGTAAACTGTAAAATTATTACGCGCTAATGTTGGTGAGAGGGAAGAGACAATAGCACACCACAGGTTAAATAGAAGTAACGCGTAATAGACTGGTACAATGCACCAAATTATACGGTTGTCGTGGTAACTGTCGCCAACGTGTCCAATCGTCTGTGACATGCCTAGTACATGCCTTTTTTTCAAGGAAGTGAATCGTCTTCGCTTTCGGTTCTCCTCCTCATTTCAGTAGATATTGTCTGTCGGAGGCTCGGAGAGCTTGCGTTTTTCGATGTATATAAGTTTCGTTTCATATAAGAGCTAAGAAATAATGGTTACTGTAAATGATATCGTGGAATTATTTCAAAATTAGTGGAAAACGATGTTTTGATGTTAGTGCAGATCGAACATCTGAAACATTATTTATCGTCCACGTTGCATTGGAACGATATAATTATGAAAAATAAAAATTATCCCAATATTATGCTGGCGCGAGTGTAATTATTAATGTCCATTGTCCTGACATTTAAATGTTTTGCAGGCAAACATTAAAGAAGTGGCTCCAGAAGCAGTGTCTGATCATTGTAAACAATGAGCTAAAGCTCATCGCTTAAATTTAGTTTTACAACAGTGTTGCAAAAATTTGCACCCACGAGCAAATTTGTGTGTTGCAAATTTGGACCCACGAGCCGCCGCTGATCACTGGTAAGATTTAAGGCATGTATTAATTTGAAGTATAGAAAAAGTAACTTCCGTGCAACGTGCAACTAAACAAGGTAAGACTAAATTTAACATAATCTACTAGATATTATCGATATAGGCAATAATGAATCCGTCTCAGGATATTTTATATCTACTTGAAACGCCTTTTCAATACGTAATGAAGCCAAATGAGGACGAGAAAGTTCGGGAATATTTCAATTCTTGATATGATAATTGTCAATGGCTATGTGCTATGTGGAAGTTCATATAAAGGAAGTTTGTACTACTGGTCATGTATTTTATTAGGTAATGCAAAAAATTCGTGGTGTACAAAATATGGTTTTAGGAACATTTTTCACTAAAATACACGAAGGTCGTATCTCTTGCAGCTACCACAAGTAGCCACTAGTGCCTCATTGAGATTAATAAGACTTGCTCGTCACACGTTGTTATGAAAACAGCTGTTTTCCAAAAATGCAACTAGATATTAGTACCTATAGGTACTGCTACTGCTATAGGTACTGCAATGCTTAAAGCATTGGCATCGGAAAGGGGTGTCAAAGCATGGCACTTGCCCCCCTGGAAAATTGCCACTAGTGCCTCATTGAGATTAATAAGACTTGCTCGTCACACGTTGTTATGAAAACAGCTGTTTTCCAAAAATGCAACTAGATATTAGTACCTATAGGTACTGCTACTGCTATAGGTACTGCAATGCTTAAAGCATTGGCATCGGAAAGGGGTGTCAAAGCATGGCACTTGCCCCCCTGGAAAATTGAACACTCGATTTTGTTTAGAACTATCTCATAAAATATGATTTTTAATAAAAAAATGCAATTTTTTAAATTTGTTTTATTTACACCCCCTATATTTTCCCCTTGCGGCGCCTATAAACGCCTATAAACTATAAACTAATATTAATAATCATCATAAAAATTAACTAAAGGGTTACTACTAGTTTACTTAAAGACCTATATTGGATGAAAAGAGTTTTTAAAGAGGAAGAAATAAAAATAGGTAAAAAAACTTTTAACATAAACGGTTTATTTTAAATCATCAGTTATACTAAAAACTACAAAATAATTAGGACACAAACCTGGACCTTAAGAAATTAAGATAGGAACTTACAAACTATTTTTCTGCATCTGAAACATTTTCGAGAAATCTTAGATAAAATTGAGGAACTTCGATCACCAAAGGTAATCCAGTGGTGACTTGATAGTGACAATACTTAGCCCACCAGTTCATTAGTTTCTACCGCAGGTTTTTTAAATGTTTTATATAAGAATTTACCGTGTAATTACAACGAAATTGTAATTATTATAATACTCATCCGATCAAGAAAAATAAAAAACCGCCTCAAGAAATTTGCCTAGGGGTTCCCTTCACATATTTCAAATCTTATAATTATGGTTCAATTTAATTATACAGGGTTTAGCACCCAGCTTATTTAAATTTATAGACTTTGTGACACCTGCTTATTAAATGTTTTCCCAGGCACCCTGTATAAGAAATAACAATACTAGCTACTGAGATAATTAGAGACGCAATGCAAGCTTACTTGAGAATAAGAAAAAAATCCATTAATTACTTTGTTTTTAAACAGTAAGAGATGTATTTTCAAAAAAATGTCCTAATTGCAAGAAAACCCCGTATATTCGAAAATAAGCGATATATCAAAAAACGAATTGGGCCATAGGCTACCCCGGTATAAAAATTTCATCTCTATTTTGGTTTTCCTAAATTCTCGGTAAGAATGAAATTTTGATTTTTTGTATGGGTTTAGATGGGATTTTTTGTATGGGCATTCCGTATATTCCTTTTTCGAGCATGATAGAAACATGAAGTTCAGGTCATTTATTACCAATAAAATTTCTAAAAACGTTCTCGAAACCATATTTTGATATTCCATATTACTCAGAACATTCTCAAAATGACAGCCTAACTTACTTTAAAATTTTGAATTATTCCCACCTATTGGCCAGCAGTGTAGTTGAAAAAGCTGTTGCAAGATTTTTATCAAATATACGAAGTTAAGCTAAATACAACCGTTTAAAAACTATCGGGGAATATGCAATCACAGAGATTTTCAAATGTTGTATTGTCTTGTAACTTCTTGTAACTTGTAACTGAAATGCTTTATGTACTAGGGTTGTGAAAACGTTATCTATTATTAAAGGATATCATGAATATTCTAAGGATATTTTATATTTTATAATCAATAAATACCCTCGAAAAATGCTTGCAGGTTGACTGTATCGTATATTTTTCAGAGGCTTGTAATAGAGTAAATCAATTCGTATAAATTTAAATTAATTGAAGTGAAAATACTATGGACTATCTGTTAGGTTAATTTTTCATGGAATTTTGAATAAAATAATTATTATTACTTTAGATTTATATACTTAATCGTTTCTATTTTTTATATCTTATATACCTATCTTGTATAAGGTATAGGCCACAATGTATACGTATAAAATGATTTTAATATTGTGCTTCTTTGCTTGAAACATATACGTATACAACCTCACGTATAAACTGTATTATTAAAAGGGCAACAACATTCCAAACAGTACAAATAAACATGTGATTGTAGCGCGTAGCAGCGAAAGCCGGAGTTGACTAATAATAGATCAAAAGTAATACTCCCTCAAAGAGTTCAATAAGGGCGCGAGGGCGTACGGCGCCCCTTCCCGACCAACCCCCAGATTTGGTCTCGGGGCCGATGTATCTCGTCTCCCTCTCGGGCTGTTTGCTACCTCAAATTTATTATCTTTCATGATGAAAAGAAAACTGGTTTCGCCAATGTGGCATAAAGCGTATAATAAAATACGTTTTACCCGGGCTTGAATTTGTAAACGACAAGAGAGGGTTTTTTAACACATAAAATCTGTAAACGACTGCTATATTATTACCGAATGGTATTTAAGTATGTCACATATTTCACGTCTCCATTTTGTCACATGAAAACTAATGATCCGTTTGCAAATTGTTTTAGTTAGGCTCGTACTCGTATATCGTGTATCGGTATCGGGTCATATATAATATAATACTATATTCATATTATGTTTCTTTTCCAATTTCGTCGTCAAATGATCGCCGAACCTGTACACTTTTTTTTTAAAGGAACACGATTTATTATGTCTATGTAATAGGTATTTCTCAAATATGGCCACTTCTCAGCAACAGTGAGAACCTTGCTCAACCTAACTACTACTCAATTCTTTAAAATTAGAGGTTGCGTCACTAAATTATTCTTAATCTACAACATACACTGTTCAAGCGTTCTGTGTTAAAAAAATAAGAAAACGAGAGAGACAGCACAACTAAGTCTATTATATATAGCTGTAATCTCGACTGTAATAGGGAATATTCTCATTTCTTTTTATTGCATAAGAATGTTTTACAAGAATGTTAATAAGATATGCAAAATATGACGCCTTAATTCCCAATAATAAATTTGTTATAAATTATTAAAATCACGCGCGCGAGCGAACCGTTTCAGACAGGTTCAAAGTCGTGACGCCATAGCCTACAATTTACAAACGACGAGGAGACCGATTCGGCCGGCTACGGGAGATTCAAGCACTCGCCCGATTGATTTCATACTTCATTTGGCCACTCCGGCGCAACACCTACCGAAGATTGTAGTTTGTGACGTCATAGCTAGTTTCGGGCCACTTCAATTTTATCGCTGTTTAGATCCTTCATACTGATCGCACGGAATTAAAAATCTTATATTCTTTTGAAGGACACGTTTTATTACAACCTTACGCTATGTTTTCTAGTATTATTTTTATACATATATATATATATATATATATATATATATATATATATATATATATATATATATATATATATATATATATATATATATATATATATATATATATATATATATATATATATATATATATATATATATATATATATATATATATATATATATATATATATATATATATATATATATATATATATATATATATATATATATATATATATATATATATATATATATATATATATATATATATATATATATATATATATATATATATATATATATATATATATATATATATATATATATATATATATATAATTTTAGTTCCCTCTTATATCCGACTAACGTTGTTGTTGTATTGATTTGATTCCTATGATTTATATCTATGACGAACCGCCAACTTTGAAGATGTAAAGAATAGGTATAGACCTTTCGCATTTACTAATACTGGACTGGGCGAGGTGGCGACCGCACCCCCCCCCCCCTCCCTGAGAATTACCATGCCCCCTTGTGCACCTCTTATCGACAGTGTTGCCAGATTACACGATTAATCTTGTAATTACACGAATAAAGGGACAAATCTTGGTTCAAACACGGGACAAATAAAGGGACAAATCACGATTTTTGTCGTTTGGTAAGAAAATTCGCCAATTTTAATAAAAATGTAAAACTTCGCCATAGAAAAATTGAGATTTTTGAATCCCATGTGTAAAATTTCAAAGAAAAAAACACAATTTCTGATGGAGCATCATTTTTTCCAAAGTTAGTTCATCCTGAAGAACTTCAGGATATTGATAACGAATGGTGATTGCTACAAAAATATCCCCTCCCTAAGATGATACTGAAAATGATATTGTAACATTTTGCGGAGGGAAATTTCCAATGTGAAGATTGGAAGATTCACTGAAATTTCCAAATTTAATTAAGTTTGTTTTTCAAATTCTTTGTTTACCTCATTCAAGTGCGGCTGTTGTAGAGAGACTTTTTCCCAGCTCAATCTGATTAAAACACAATTTCGCAATAAATTAAAAACAAAAACAATAGAAAGTCTTTTGTATACAAAAAGTTTTATGGAAAACAAAACATGCTACGATTTTATTTTAAATAAAAATGTTACAAAAAAACTCAGTAATATAGTAGGCTACTGTATTTAGGTGAACATAAAAGTAAAGAATCTAGCGATTCTGAGTCATCTTCGTAAGATAGGTAGTGTTAAGGTATAATATATACATCGTCACGTGTTTATTATTATTTTATTTGTTGTTTTAAATGACTAACCTTTGTGAATTCTGTTACTAAATAAGTATTTTTTAAAAAAAAAAAATGTATTAGTGTTCGTTTTAATATTGTAATGCATTTTTTTAAATAGATAATACTATATTTTATTACTTTATGTATTTATGTATTTTCAAAATAATATATAACGACGTAAAATATTAATATTTTACGACTTTACACGATTTTACACGATTTTCGGTAGCCGAGTTACATGATTCTCTCTGCACTTCATCTGGCAACACTGCTTGTCGATATCACCATTCGTCCAACTATTTGACGACCACAGACGGCATGATTCTGTTTAAGTAGCATGTAACGTAGACAGAAGCTGCAAACCTCAGGGGTATTTTATAATAGCTAATTCTGTTCTTTAGTCGATCTTCCTCGAAGTGACCGAATTTAGTAAAATATAAATGGATAGAGGACGCAATAAGAAGAAAACGAAAGATTTAATAGAATTCCACAAATAACATTCAGAATCAGAAAATAATTAACTATCCTGTATAGCGCCCGGATGCTTAACTAAAAATAACTATACAATAAATAACAATACCAAAACAATAACAAAAATAACAAACAATAAATCATAAATTATTGCCTGTGTGTCTTGCATTTATCGGCAACTAATTCAAAGTACTACCGTGTGATTATTAACTTTTCCTTTTCATAACAAACAAAATAATTAAAACAAAAATAATTAAAAATAAAATTATATAAATTAAAAAATATATTACATAATAACATCATCTTAATTTCTTTTATAACTTTTTCGTTGTCTGTATCTTTTTATAACCAAATTTTTTAAAATAATATGTACCTACTTATACGTTTCATAAGCAAAAATGAACATTTTATTATATCACGACAAAAGCCACCGTACCAATTTGAAAACCTTTTTAATAATTTGCGTTTGCCCTCTAGCATTACTCATAAAACAAGATTTGCATTATTTCAACTGAGGCACCCTATATAAATATATGGCCCCCAAAGTGGCCCTCTCTGATATTTAATTCCAAATACGTCCCTGGAAAGAATTTAGAAGAATGAAATTTGGCGGACCACTTGCACTAATAAAACGGCAGTTTGTGATAGTGTTTGTAACCCTGAGATACTGTTACAAGGGGATAACAAAATCAACCCCTATAATATTTTTCATCAGATCTTTTCAACGAGTCGAAAAGGTGGATTCAATCTACACCTTTTTTTATCTCGCGTTTTCTTCGCAAAATTGGTAGTTTACTCCCAAAAATATATAATTATTATTGACCTCCCTTTTCAAACAATCCGTATCATTTTATTACAGCAAGTTTTCCGCCGAACTACATTCTTCTAAATTGTTCTATAATAGAGAAAATAAATAAAAACATTTTTTCCCCAACTTTAAGCTGTAACTTGAAGGCTGTTTAAAAAAAATAATATATGAAAGACCCCCTTAATTTTCACTGAAAATTCACCTCTTTTTCTCAACAATTTAGAAACACCTTGTATATATTATTATCAAAAGTATATATAAATGCGTACTATACTATTACTGGTGATTACTAAAGATAATGTTATTAAAACAGTACCTATATTATCATATTGAAGACGAATTTTATATACGATTAAAATATCGTCATGTTTTTGGAAATCTACGATTGATTGAAAACTATTTGATACATAATACCCGTAAGTCACAAGTTGCCCCAATAACAACTTTAATAAATTTAGAAAAATCAAATTCCTTCTGGGGTGCCACGGGGCTCACACCTTGGTCCATTGTTGTTTGACGTATTTGTTAACAACATGTTTATGTTACGGACATAATCCACATTTTTCCCCTGTTCTAGAACTAACAAAAACTTCCAATTGGTAATTATGTTTTATGTTGTTTTGTTTTAAGCAAATGACGCCATTTTTTAAGACATCTATAAATGTTCCTCAAAAATGTAACTTCCATGTTTTGTTGACTTTTTTGTAAATTTTCTTTGTTGGAAATAGATACCTATACTGTATCCAACGAGAGAATGGACTTGCACTCGAGCGAAAATTCGTCTGTTTTGGTCAGATTTCCGCCCCTTATTAGAACATTAGTTCAACGCCCTCAACGTCTTAATTGGCTCAGCAGGTAGCCAGGGCCGGCGCCTGAGTTCGATACCTACCTGGTACCTAATTATATAAAGTACCTACTACTGCCTACCTATTCACAGTTTGTATTTGTAGTCTCGCAAGTACGGTTATTTTAGTTGTGTTGTTTACGGTTGTGAAATAAGTTTTAAATCTATTATAAGAATGGCAGCAGCCAGAGACAAGATAAATCCACCATTATCGCCAATTAAGAAGAATAAAAGAGGCCAGGTAAAGAAATATAATAATAAATATGTTTTATTTAATACGCATACTATTCACCACCAGTAACCGTGGTCAATAATTTATTTTTGTTTTTAATTTTAGGTCGTGCATCAAAGTCAAAAAATAATTATAATAAATTTATATAAGAAATTAAAGGAAGACAATCCGCAAATGTCATACGAAGAGACAGTTTTAACACTACCCAAACAAACGGGCACTGGAAAAACTACAATGAAAAAAATTTTAGCAGAATATAATAGAACCGGTCAGGTAACGGAACCAAATTTAAAAAAAAGCCGTCAGTCTTTTAAAGAAAAGATCGACGATTTCACTAAAATTGCTACAAGGAGAAAAGTACACGAGTTCTATCGAAATAAAGAATTACCAACAGTAGACAAAATTTATGTTAAATAAATAAAATGTTTTCATGTTTTCAAAATAAAATTTATTTCACCTACTTACGAATTTATTTCATCGAATGACGGTCCTGCGTAGCTCGTTACAGAGCCCCTCCTCTTTAGTCGCCGATTCGCAAAGCAAGTCCATTCTCTCGTTGGATAGAGTATACCTACTTTCATTGCTTCATTGTAAAATTATTGTTGCTACGAGTACAATCTCTTAACTCTGAGGATTATTGGGTTAAAGCGAAACGTCTACGTAAAATAAAAACTCACTTTACCAACAACGGCCAAGAAAGTAAATATGTCCTAGTCAAATTTTAATTTATCTGTATGTGTGTACGTCGAAAACGAACTATCATCGACATTCTAACGTTTCCAAATATTCCCTAGGGCCCGTGTGACGGAATATAAACCTGAAAGATTGAAACACCGAATCCCTCCCGTTGGTTGTACATTCCGCATTATCTAAAGTTTATGATTATGGCAGAGTCAGAGCAGAGTGTTAGCATTCACTCATCGAAATCGATTAGGTTCCGAATGGAATGGGTCTGCGAGAGGGAAGGAGAGAACGTTGGCGAAAGAGCGAGAGGCGGCAACAGCAGGTCGGTAAATCTGCTGGCTGTACGGTGCAGCCGATGTCACATATCCCCGCTATTATTATCAAAACAAATAGGTACGCTCCACGAAATTCATCGAGCCAAATGATGTACTTTAAATAATTGTTAATCATTCGATCATCACCTATCGCGTAGCAGCATGCTGAAATAAAGAGGCATCTAGCAAAAAAATATATAAATTATTAGTGGCTTTATTTATTATAATAATAATAATAATAACTTTTATTGTCGTATGATCTTATAGAATATATTGACAACGTCATTTATACGTCAAGTAGTATAATTTAGATCACCAGTAAAAAGGTACTTACATGCTATAAATATTTTTTACATATTTTTGTAATTTTAAGCTTAAAACTTATACCTATAATTAAAACGTTTTAAAATAAAATTAAGTATTAAATTTAATTAATTAATTTAATTAAATTCGTCGTCTTTTATGTCGCCAATTCTAGAGATTAATATTCGTCAGTTCATTTTGCATCTAAAAAATACAAATTGTCCAGATTATTATGGACTAAATAGCCGTATTATAAAAGCGTCCCTGGAGTTCCTTGTTACTCCTTTGGTTTTGCTATTTAATAAGTTTATAGAAGAAGGAACGTGGCGTCGCATAAAACAGACAACTCTCGACCTATTGCGATTGTGCCGCTATTCCCAAAAATATTTGAAAATATAATAAAAGAGAAACTACTTTCATATTTAGAGAATAAATGTATCTTGTCTCCATTACAAATTGGATTTGGGAAGGATTTTTCCACTACCATGGTTCTTCTAGTCGTTATAGATGTGGTGGAGGCAGGCGTTGAAGATACCGCAATACTGATGTCTTGTTGCAAAAACTTGATTATTATGGTATTCGCAACGATGCATTCTTGGCTGGAAGGCAACAGTATGTCAGTGTTGACAATATCGCATAACATATGCTTTCAACCTTTAATGGACTGCTTCACGGACCCGTATTAGGCCCTCTACTGTTTCTTATATACATATATTAATGATTTGCCAGTCAATATTCAAAATAGCAAGTGTATCGTATTCGCTGATGATATCACCTTGTTAACCAGAGGTGACGTGATCTTGAGTATGGGTAATCTAGGCGCAGCTGAAGCTTGGTTTTCAGCTAATATATTAAAACTAAATGTGTATAAAACACAAAACCTAACCCTTACCTCGGATATATGGTCATAATCTAAAACAGAAACTTTAGTTACGTTCCATTTAATACCTACTAGTTTAAACTGAGTATCTCGCACATTGATAATTTTATAATTTGTGCTCTAAACTCTCGTCCCACATATTTATTATGAATGAGGCACATAATAGGACAATGAAAATAGTCTATTTCTCTTTATTTCATAGTCGGTCGTTTGTCCTGTGGACTTACTTTGTGGGGGAATTCTAGTACTGCACTTGGAGCGTTTACTTTACAGAAGGCCGGGATTCGCGAATTCGGATTCTAAGAACCTTTCGCATCCTTCGATTTGTCTCAGAAACTCACCATTAGCGAAGGGAAAATTCATGAAGCTTGAAAAATTTCTATTTTTTAAGGTAAATAAGTCAAACCAATTTACGTTTCAGACAAAAGTTTAATGTTTTTTCATGTGCGATCGAATGCTTACGTGAAAAATACGGGTTCCATTTAAAAACCAAAGTTGACCTGGAATGACCTTGCACCCTTCACTTGAAGTCAAAAGTATCAGCGTCATCGAATCAAGTGATCCCTTCACACTGTAAAACTTATTTCTCGGAAATATCATTTGCGATTTTTATTCAAGCTGACAAATTAAAATGGAACACCCTGTCTAATCATAATTATGTAATATATTATTATATTATATTATATTATATTATATTATATTATATTATATTATATTATATTATATTATATTATATTATATTATATTATATTATATTATATTATATTATATTATATTATATTATATTATATTATATTATATTATATTATATTATATTATATTATATTATATTATATTATATTATATTATATTATATTATATTATATTATATTATATTATATTATATTACATTACATATCATTATTAAATTAGCAAAAATTATGTAGGCCGTTTCCAGTTAGAGGATCCTGGCTGAGGTTCTTTGAAGGCGAGAGGTCCTGGCACAGGTTCAGGTTGTTCTATCGTCAGCGTCGGGGCGTGTTAATCTGGAAAATGTAAGAGGTAGTGAGAAAACAACAAGTTGTGATTAGTGATCATATCTCAACGAGAGATGAATGAATACGAATTAGAATGCGAGATACTTTAATAATATAGTTTCCGCATCATGTACCTAAGCGTCTTCCTTCAGTCTGTTCTCGATATCTGTCTTTGGTATTTTCTTCATCTATTTCAATGTTATCTTCCGGAGGCTCGACGTCTTCACTCTTCACACAGTTCTTCTCACGATGTGCAGATCGAGGAGCAATAGAAGCCTCCCTTCCTGCATCCGCAATTGCGTTGGAAGCCCTTTGACTAATATTATTTGAGGGCATCAATGACCGGTTTCAAGTGATCTGCAGGGCTTCTGCAGAAGAAATTTGAGTTTCACCTGAATAAACAAAGCAGAACTGGTATCACAATAATTGCGGAGACAGCTGAACAGTTCGTTGGACAAAGTAACTAAATAATGAAATATGTAGGAAATGTGCTTTCATTTTCAATAGGACGATTATTTATTAAAAGTTGATAGTTTTCGAGTAGAGTAGAGTAGTTGAGTAAAAACGGCAAAAATTTGATATTTTATTTTTTTGGGTTTTTTCAATATTCCGTTACGAAATTTTGTTACCAAACCTCAGAATCGGATTCATCACCCCAAAAATCATATGGAATGGAAGAAATCAAAACTACCCCAAAACATTCCCGCTATGGGATGTTCTTTAAAAATGGAGCTACAAGAGGTAGCTCATTTGGCTGGCTGAGAAAATGTTGCGTTTAATTATTATTCCTATAACAAAAAAGCGATTTATCTCGATTATTTGTCCCCATAATAGATCGCCATGTAATGTAATAGTCATGACTCCTGTTTCAGAAGTGTTTAATTCAGGTAGAAATTTTACACAACAGTATCTATAGGTAAGATGTGTATACTCTATCCAACGAGAGAACGGACTTGCTTTGCGCATCGGCGACTAAAGAAGAGGGGCTCTGTAACGAGCTACGCAGGACCGTCATTCGATGAAATAAATTCGTAAGTAGGTGAAATAAATTTTATTTTGAAAACATGAAAACATTTTATTTATTTAACATAAATTTATTATAAATGTATGAGCGTTATGAAAGTAATATAAACCCTAAATATTCCTAAAATAGACATTTTATGATATTTTTATTTTTTTAATATTTAGCTACAACAATAGTACATTGTTTCATATAATTATAAATTTAAATTAGTCTGTATCGCTGCTATCAGAATCACTTTGACCATTTACGTGAATTATTAGTGGTGGGATTTCATCGATTAAACTGTCAACAATATGGTCAAGTTCCCAAAACCTATGTTCTTCCTCTATAATGTGACGAATGAAATTCTTCCAATGTTCAGATGTTACTCGTGCAATGCCTTCTTCAAGCAATCGTTTCACCTCTGGTAATTTGAAAGATTTATTGTTAGTTTTCACGTATCCCTTGACCATCGACCAAACCATTTCAATAGGGTTCAGTTCACAATGATACGGTTGAAGTCTGAGTACAATCTTATTCTGTTCTTTGGCCGTTTCATCGATTATATATTTGTTATATTTCTCCTTTTCTAGCCCAACGATGCGCAGTAGTTCAGCTTTCACCATTGTATTAGATTTAGATTTAAAACTTATTTTATAAGTTTTAAATCTACGTTTTAAATAAAACGTATTTAGATTAATAGATTTAAAACTTATTACACAACCTTAAACAACACAACTAAAATAACCCTACTTGCGAGACTACAAATACATACTGTGAATAGGTAGGCAGTAGTAGGTACTTTATATAATTAGGTACCAGGTAGGTATCGGACCTAGGCGCCGGCCCTGGCTACCTGCTCAGCCAATTAAGACGTTGAAGGCGTTGAACTAATGTTCTAAGGGGCGGAGATCTGACCAAAACAGACGAATTTTCGCTCGAGTGCAAGTCCATTCTCTCGTTGGATACAGTATAGGTAATAGAGTGTTTGCCTGACCTACCTGGGTACGCCAGGTACTACACATATAAGAAAGGTGTAAAAAAATATATGCTGAAAAATTACATTAAACCACAATACCCCGTAGTGGTAATTTCTAAAATAAAAAAAAAATAGTGTTTGATACACGCTGAAATTTTAGTCGCTCTCTGCGTTCTCATTGGTTATCGATCACGTGACCTTGAACAACTGTACCGGGCCTGTACAGCACATTTCATCAGAAAATTTTCGAGTGAGTATACTTACGCTATTCAGGTCAGGTGCTTTAATCTGTTATTGCGAAGTTTTCTAATATTTTAATCAGAGAGCGACCACGCTACACCGTTGATCGTTGCTCTCACTCGCATTCAGTACTATCCGCAGCGTATCTCTCTCTATCCCGTACAAGATTTATTTTAATGTTTGCCAGTTATTATATAAACACCGGAAAAAATGTCTGATTTTTTGCAAATATTTTTGAATATATCTAACTACTAACATTTCAGCGTAGTTCAACCACTTCTTTTTTTATTTTAGAAAATACAACTTTGGGGTATAGTGTTTTAATGTTAACCCGTCCAAAAGTGTCTGCCTTATGTATTTTTTACTCAAAGCCGACTTAACTTTCGAATAGTACTTGTTGGCTTCTGAACACTTTTTTTACATCTTACTTATATGCGTAATACCTGGCGTACCCAGTAGGTCAGGCAAACACGCTATTACCTACACAGCTTACTTATAGATAATATTGTGTAAAATTTCTACCTGAATCAAATACCTCATAAAGAGGCATCATAAGCTCTTGGACTATAAGTGGGAATAGGCTATACTAGGCTTTACTAGGTTATTGGTGTCTAGAATATTTTTTTAGTTTACAATAAAATTGCAAAATAAGCTGAGTTTAGCTTGCTAGTCACAAATGCAACATGTTCATCTCATGTTAGTTGGGAATAATGGGAATCATATAGAGACCTAGAAATTTGCAGATATCTAATCTCTCTAGTAACTAGTCATTTAGTTTTAATTGAATTACAGGTACTTTACGCCTTTTGATGAAAATTATGTAGTGAGTTTCGGATGCATTAAGGAGAAGTTTGTTTTTATTACACCAATTGTGGAACTCTGATATTAATATGATATCTGTATGAGTTTCTGGTTCTGCCGTTCGGGTTCAGATATGTATAAGTATACCCTAACGCCGCTTCTGGTCCTAATTTAGCTGTCTCCCAAAAACAAGTGCTTCTTGTGCAGACAGGCAGACACATTTCCAAGGATAATTTCATTCCTCCAATATATGATGTTCCACGCCCACATGACATGATTTTCTTGTTATTGAGTATTAGGATAGGAAAACCTACCATTTCTAAAATAAATAACGTAATATCCACTTTAAAATTAAATTTTAACTTTAAATTTTCAAAAAAAAACCTCGAGATGAAAGTTAAGAGAATGGCAAGTATATGAAGTACCATTTCCAAAAGTATAGCATAAATTTTTCCAGAGATTTATATGGTGGTATGTTCAGTGAGGCAGATTTAAATCCACCCTTACCGTAGAACTCAAACCGAGATAATACATGTGGGGTGGCCTGAACAATGGATCGCATAAAATGCGGATGCTGTACGAATGACATAATGCCTCATATTGAGTCGTGCGGGTGCTCTAGTCTTATTAATTAAAATATTGTCAACTATTTGCCTACAGAAAAACACTTATCACACCCTATTTTTTTACAAGCTAAATTCGATTAAACGTTTCGTCATCGCGTATATGTATACCTACGTCTTCAGGGATCAATATATGATAACTAGGTACACCTTATACAGATTAAAACGGATATGGTCGGTTGATTCAAATAATTATGTCAACAACTGTTTTATATTATTCGCGGCATACCGTGCCAGTGAAATATATTCCCATTCTTGAATCTTAAAATAAAATCAGGATAATCGTATTGCGATGATAATCCGCTTGATAAAATCATTTACCACGAGCACGGGCCATGGGCTCCTTTGACCTGTTACTTGAAACAGTGAAGTTGCCGAGTGCGGCGGACCGTAACTCGGAAGTGACGTAGCGGGCAGGAAACAGCTGTTCAATTATTCGGTATAAGTTTTAATCACACTTTTAACAGTCAACAATTAAATGGCAGTAGCCTAGGAGATATTCGACTGTTGTCAGATGGTCTTGGTTTGCGAAAAGAATTAGGCCGAGTTGAGAGCCTTGAATACCTACTTCTTCAGTTTTTATGACGATTGTCCGGCAATAGGCCGATAACTTGCTTATAATTTTAGATATAAAAATATATTTTAAAAACACTGAATAATGTTAGAATAAAACGTGTACCTATTTTACAAAAAAAGATAATTTGTAATACCACCCGACCGTGCCTGACGCACGTCGTAGGAGGCCCTTGAAATATTTTGTTTTATGTTGCTATAGATTAAAACCTACTTTAATTTAAACATCATATTTATTATAAAGTATATTGTGTAATTAATACAAATTGCCAACTCTGGAGTTTGTTATTTTTTATTCACAAACTGGAAGAAAAATTAATACCTTTCTACAGGTTTAGTCAATGTGTTTTTTTGGGTTATTAATTTTTTTTAATCTGCTTGAATATTTTTTATTCGATCAGAATTCACATCTAACTATCTACTTTACACCTGTAATCTTCGACCATTAATAGAATTAATCTACTTGAATGTTTATTTACATCATATGACAGCGTACCTTGAATGTTATTGGTCAGTCAATGTAACCTTGTGTCATGTTGCCAGTTTAGAAAATTTTCAGCAGGTACACAGATTTACTCCAAGAAATTAAGATGATTTTATGCTATCCACATTGGACATTAGATTTTCATGTTTAGCAACAGACACTGATATTAATTTGTGCTAAATCTCAGCTCATCAGCTGGAAAAGTGAGGTTAATCAATTCTTGTTTTCATTTGTTCCAAATATTTGTTTTGTTAGGTACTTGTATTTAATTTGAGACCTGGCAACGTTGCATATGTTTTGAAGTAGCTCTGTCGTTATATCTGTGTGGCGTCCAACTGTAGTTATTTGTGAGAAGTGTTCGAATTTAGTTTTTTAGTAGTTGCATATATCTTCATAATAATGGTGAAAAAGCGCGAGGTTTGCAAAAACCGTTTGAAAAGGTATCTCACTGACCTAGTTCAGTGCGAGCAACCAGAAGCAGCAATAAGCCGTTATGGAGAAGAACCTGAAGATGGCAGATGTGACTCTGCCTGATACGTCGTTCTAGAAGAATAGAAAACACGTGGGAGAAGACCTGGAAATCATCAAGTACATTTTACACCCGCGAAAACCAACCAACACATTTGAAAAGCGTAATTTAAATGCATTTATATGTAAATAAATACATGTCAACCGATAATTTTTTGACAGCTTATTGTAGGTTTAATGAGCCTTCCCATTTTCAGAAAAATTTTCTGAAATATATAAGGAAGACTTTTTTGAAAATGGTGATTTCAAATTATACCACTTTCATCGGAATCGGACCTATTCTAACAAGTTCTGGGCCTAAAAATAAGTAGGTGTAACATAAAACAGAAAATCCATTCGATATCCGATCCATGCTTAATCCTTGGCAAGTGTATTAGGAGTAGGGGTGGGCAACAGTGTAATGAAAAAATAATTAAATGAGACAATAATTAATTATGTAAGACTGATTGTGATTTCAAATTATACCACTTTCATCGGAATCGGACCTATTCTAACAAGTTCTGGGCCTAAAAATAAGTAGGTGTAACATAAAACAGAAAATCCATTCGATATCCGATCCATGCTTAATCCTTGGCAAGTGTATTAGGAGTAGGGGTGGGCAACAGTGTAATGAAAAAATAATTAAATGAGACAATAATTAATTATGTAAGACTGATTGTGATTTCAAATTATACCACTTTCATCGGAATCGGACCTATTCTAACAAGTTCTGGGCCTAAAAATAAGTAGGTGTAATATAAAACAGAAAATCCATTCGATATCCGATCCATGCTTAATCCTTGGCAAGTGTATTAGGAGTAGGGGTGGGCAACAGTGTAATGAAAAAATAATTAAATGAGACAATAATTAATTATGTAAGACTGATTGTGATTTCAAATTATACCACTTTCATCGGAATCGGACCTATTCTAACAAGTTCTGGGCCTAAAAATAAGTAGGTGTAACATAAAACAGAAAATCCATTCGATATCCGATCCATGCTTAATCCTTGGCAAGTGTATTAGGAGTAGGGGTGGGCAACAGTGTAATGAAAAAATAATTAAATGAGACAATAATTAATTATGTAAGACTGATTGTGATTTCAAATTATACCACTTTCATCGGAATCGGACCTATTCTCACAAGTTCTGGGCCTAAAAATAAGTAGGTGTAACATAAAACAGAAAATCCATTCGATATCCGATCCATGCTTAATCCTTGGCAAGTGTATTAGGAGTAGGGGTGGGCAACAGTGTAATGAAAAAATAATTAAATGAGACAATAATTAATTATGTAAGACTGATTGTGATTTCAAATTATACCACTTTCATCGGAATCGGACCTATTCTAACAAGTTCTGGGCCTAAAAATAAGTAGGTGTAACATAAAACAGAAAATCCATTCGATATCCGATCCATGCTTAATCCTTGGCAAGTGTATTAGGAGTAGGGGTGGGCAACAGTGTAATGAAAAAATAATTAAATGAGACAATAATTAATTATGTAAGACTGATTGTGATTTCAAATTATACCACTTTCATCGGAATCGGACCTATTCTAACAAGTTCTGGGCCTAAAAATAAGTAGGTGTAACATAAAACAGAAAATCCATTCGATATCCGATCCATGCTTAATCCTTGGCAAGTGTATTAGGAGTAGGGGTGGGCAACAGTGTAATGAAAAAATAATTAAATGAGACAATAATTAATTATGTAAGACGCCCAAAAATGTTTGAAAATCGTTTCTAGACATCTGACATTATATGGTTACTGCAGAGGTATCGCTGATTTAACAGAAAAGTAAAAGGTACCTATGAGATTTTTTATTTTTAAGGTTTTAACAATAACGAAAAAAGAAAACGGTACACTTAGACATAAATACATCTATTCTAATTGGCTATAAATATTAAAGAATAATAAGTACCTTCAAAAAACGATAGAATTGTGTTTAAAATTTAGTGTTAATAATGTAGATAAACGTTTTGATATGAACGTAAATAATAAACAGTTTATTTGAAAATTACTCAAAATAGATATATAATTTTCAAGAATACATGTAATTTTTAAATGTTTATGTTATACTTTTGTAACATGTGGATATTACGACGGGCGACGGCGGGAGGCGGAGGTGTGGTAGTATGTTATCTTGAGACTTGAAATATATACCGCTCTTAGAACGATTCAACCACTTGTTACACGGCATATTATTATGTATAGGTATTGGAGTCTGGTTAATAAAAATAACAAAACTGAGACAACAGCTGTTGCAGCACATCAACCACCACAGGTGAAAGCCCTATGCTATGCTCACAATCATCAGCCGGTCGCACCACCCTAGGCCAGTTCTCGGTTATTGTCCTCTTTCGGCGAGGCACCCTCATAATCATCAGTTTCAGTTCACTTCCCTTTACAAGTAAATCCTTTGGGCGAGACTTATATTTGTAAATTGTGCTCTCGTCACACTAAATATGAAGTGTTCATTGCTTGGAAACTGTTTTGTTTTATTAGTTCTATATTCTATATAAAATTTTGTAATGGTTTGAAGGAATAACCCTTTAAGAATACGTTGTGATTTTTCTATCGAAAGTATTCATACTTTATTTAAATAGAGATTTCAAGGTCGAATTAATCTTTTACTATTCGATTGATTAATTGACCATATTAGTTAAGTTAGGAAAATCCGGCCCTGAAATTTGAAATGGGTTCCTAAACACACTTCAGCATATTTAACTGCCATGTATTTCTTATAGGAGATTCAAAAGAGTGATTTTCAGACGGGAATTTCTCGGATTTTGAGCATTTGTTAGTATTTAAACCTATTATACGTCTCATATTTAACTCATAGGTCTAAAAAAACAATTCTGCTTGAATTGTAGAGAAATATGTTTAAAGTTTTAAACATATTTCTCTACAATTCAAGCCCAAACTTTAAACATATTTCTCTACAATTCAAGCCCAAATTGTTTTTTTAGACCTATGAGTTAAATATACAAATGATTTTAAGTTAAAATGTCTGTTTTCCATGGACGTACGTCCCGTATTAGTTTTACCATGTTTTACTGAACGTTGCATTACTCAGTTCAGTAGGTCCTATTGGGATTTGGGATGTCGCAATATTATATGACATAACAGTCATAACACAAATTCTTAAACAAAATCAGCGTTTTTCAACCTTTCAACAATCATCAAACTGTTTGATGCAGTTTACTGTTACAGTGCACTGCAAAAATATAAAATATACCAGACCTCAGTATAAACAGATCTGTCATTACAAATTATTAGCCGAGATACGATAAGGCAAGGAAGTTGATAGATTATTCTTACGTAGAGAGATGTCGGATTTCTGCCTGCGGAAGGTTCCGGTACGGCACACTAGATTGCTTTCAAGCAAATGTTGGGCTAGAGAGAGAGATAGGAGATAGAGGAGGAGAAACTCGCAGCCACTGTTACAGTAATACGGATGAGATCTCTAGCGCGATAATCCGGCCTGTTTTACACGAAGTTGGTTATCAGGCGGACAGGCACTCGAAATTATTGGGATTGAATTGGGTGCAAGGGTCTTATTACGAATTGGGTGTTTGTCAATGGAATAAGGAATTCCTTCCATATCTTCAATTAATTTATGTATAGGCACGGTAAGAAATATCAAAAATATTTGGACTACAAATTACGCGTTAGCTACCAAGTGAAAACTTTCGGTTTTTTACAAGCTTTTATTTAACTTGCTATGTATGTATGTTTGTTCGGGTCAAATCTTACAACTGAATTGTAAAGCAGTTATCCCAACCGATTGAGCTAAAATTTTGCATACACATTTAATTTGGATGACAATGCATGTTTAGCTGTAGCGTCATTCTAAATCCAATATGGCGGACCGCCCAAGATGGCGGACTAGTTATTTTTTATGCACTTCCATGATATGAGCATCGAATGAAAGAGTTTGCCGAGGAGAATACGAAAATAAAATTATGTCGCTCTAAATCCAATATGGCGGACTCCCAAAGATGGTGGGCTATGTTTTCTTATGTACCCTCATTATATGGAAATCAAATGAAACTGTTCAAGGGAAAAAAATCAAAATGGCGTAAAACAAGATGGCCGCTATACCAATTTTATAGTTATAACTCGTCAAAGGTCACCGATACTATCGATAGTTTGGTGATGCTCGAACAAATGTTGTAGAGACCGACAAGGGTCAACTGCTGGCGATGAAAAAATTAAGATTGCGGATCTACGATGGATATCAACAATTTACTTGCTCCAATCCGTCTGAAATGTCCTTCCCGGGGTTTTTGGAGTCCCCGATTACAATTTAGGGGTCGAATTGTTCCCGTCAAATCTTGCCATTGAATTATAAAAGTACGCCTTGGCTGGCTTCATACTACGACTTTTGTGTAATTTGGCGAGATGGGCATTGGTTTGCAATCCGTCTAAGAGAAGGAAAGCTCCAAAATCAAACCCGAAACTGTGTTTCGTTAAGCACAAGTAACAGCTTCAAGCTGAAATAAGTAGATTCAAATCTAGGTCTCCTTATTGAAGAACTAGACTGTACTAATTTAAGAGGCAAACGACCATGCAACAATGAAGCATTAAATGAAATGAAGAGAAATCTGGCGACAAGCTTTTATATCATATAAATTGTAACGTAATAAATTCTTGGGTTTAAATTAATTTAAAGTTTAATTACTTCTTTTTAGAACTCTTCAATAAAAGCTTGTTTTTAAAAATGTTTTTTACTATTAATTTTGCGTTCTATAAAACAACTGCAAGTGTTCTATAAAACAATTTATTGAATACGATGGTAAATCAATTCTGCAATAACAACCTCTTTAATACCATCTTAAAGCACCCATTACCTACCGAAAATAAACTTTTTATTTATTTTCCATTTCCATGAATTAAATGTTCAAAATGTGATCCATTTCGACGCAAACAAGTTTCATAAAGATTTTGTAAATCAGTAGATATATCTATAAAGTGGTTGGTGATGAAAACTGATAAAAAATGTAACAGCACTATAATATTTCGGTACTGTTTATTTTGACTGACGGATACCGTATTTAGTTGGCAGTGGGCATTGTTGCCACCTTTCTTCTCCAAACGTTACTGATATAGGTACATAAAAAACGCGTTCGTTTGGAGCTTCTTAATTCACAAGCAGTTAAAATATTCGTCAAAGCGTTGAATGCTTGATTTCTTATTCAACGGTCAAAGGCAAATTCTGCATGTCAGTCATTCATTCGACAATATCATCCCAAGTATTACACATTTCTTTTAAAACAGCCATTTTGTTGTTCAAATCAATATAAACGAAAGGTTTTAACAGGCGTCACCCTCACAAACGGCCAAAAGTAACTGGAATAATGGTGGTGTTTTTCCGTTTGAGGGGGTGTCGCTTGTTAAACTTTTGACACAATTTCTTTTTGGTGTTCAGCACCCTCGATAACGGGGGACTCCTTGGTTCGACTATTTATAATATTTATATAAATTTTTCAATAACAAGCGTTTCAAATCGTATACCTCGCATACCTATGTTGATAAATTTGTTTTAAATAGAATGCATAACAATAATTAAAATTCAGTATTAAGTATATGCTAGTGTGTTAATAAGCATCAAGCAGTTTACGATGAATAATGTGTACCTACCTAATCTAAAACACCTGGTGACTGGACTGGACAGTACCAGGGGCGCCGACTTACCAAAATTTATGTGGGTGCTCACTCGCTCACCAATGCGTTTGAAAACATTCATTTGTTTGTGTAATCAAAAGTAAACATATAAATTCCACACATTTATATTTTTGATAAAAATGAAGCATAATTTTACAAAAAATATAGTGGGTTTCATGGAATTTAATTAAAAAATTTAAACATATTTTAAAAATTTTAAAATCGAAAGCACGAAATAAGCACGAAATCTTCAAATAAGCACGAAATTTTAAAAATCCAAGTTGTGTGATTTTTATTTCAAAATTCCAACTGAACTTTTCAAAAAAAATCCTATTTTTCATAATGAAGCATAATTTTATAAAAAATATAGTGGCTTTCTTGGAATTTATTTGAAAAATGTCGACATATAGCACGAAATTTTAAAAATCCGAGTTGTCTGATTTTTATTTCAAAATTCCTAGATATCTCCAAAATTTTATTCAAAAAGTTCCTAATTAGGTATCTCAGAATTTTAAAATTTTGACATAACTCGGAATTTTTAATTAAAATTCCTACGTATAACTCAAATCCGAGATTTTAATTGAAAATTCCAATTATGTTAGAATTTAGAATATTAAAATTCTAGTACGAGTTATGGCTCGGAATTTTACATTAATTTTTTTAGTTATATCTCTGAATTTAACACATTCACGGATACACTGTGATTAGTGGTTCTGCCTGTTGCGTCAGATATATTTTCGCTAGTAATTAGATAATGCGGGTTCCTGGTGTCATAAGTCATAATATATATTAGCTAAAAAACAAACGACTGTACACGTTATACCTAAACATTTTTTATACTATTTCTATAAACAACTTATACGTCTAGCAAACTTTGTGGCTACAAAATGCGAGTATTTGTTAGGACGGCTATAGACGTCATAAAATTGAGGTGCCACAGAACGTACAGAGGCCTAGACGTGATGTCCATAGACGTCGCTGTCCGCAAACGTGTTAAAAATTCCAAGTTATAACTCGTGTTTTTTAAAATCTGAGTTATAACCCACAATTAAAATTCCGAGATAACTCGGGATTTCGAGATATAATTCTAAATTTTGATGTAAAATTGAGAGTGATAACTGGGAATTTAAAAATTCTGACATCTCGGAATTTTTAAAGAAAATAAATTATTTTACTTTAGCTGTCGCTTCCAGAGCCTCGCATCAAGCCTCGTTTTATCTTACTATTGGCAGTGCCGGTGTGCACAAAAACAGAAATAAATAATAATTTCAGATTGCGGATAAACATATATTTTGAACCATTTTTAGAATTCGTTATTTGCAATAAATTATAAAGTGGTAAGTAAGACAACAGATTAACAATTAAAATACAATTTTTCTGAGGGCGCTTAAGCCCCGGAACACCCACGTAGTCGGCGCCCCTGCTGGACACCTGGTTAAAGTTGATAAAACCAATAAAAGGGGACCACCTTTTATTTGTTTCAATTGGAGATAATTTGATAATCGACTGTTAATACTAGAAAAACATTCCTTACCCATATAAAATAAACATAATAAGTAAAAGTAAACTAGTACCTACCTATTACCTATAAGTATTAGGAGTATAATTTATATTTTATTTCATTCACATTGTTGAGCTTGGATCTATAGCTTTTGTAATAGTGGCCTGTCGTCCTACCTCTGGGTTACAACCGGATGGCGGATACCTTGAAATTTCGCTATTATGTTCCCAAATACAAGCTGGGTTGAGTTTTGAGTTGAATGGCCATTGGCCAGCAACATAAGACAAGCTATTAAATCTTATGACGTTCTGTATTTTGCTACATTTCCCAAAATGTTTACTAAGTAGCTTTATTTATATTTTGCCTTCAGTTATCAATTCCCATTAGCTTAGCTACTATTTATTGATAAGTACATTAATCTTCATATTGTTGTAGTCTGCACGGGCGAGTAACTTTTTAGTCTGTTATAGATTTTTTTTATTAGTCTGTTAGCTATAGAATTACCGAAAATTGTGAAAAAAACTAGTTGTAAAGTAGGTAGGTACCTATTTCACTTCACTCCCTGATATACCTGTTTTGGTTTTCAACCTGATTAGGTATAAACGCAATAAATCACAAAACCCCCTTGACAATTTTGGAGAACAATCAAGTTTATGATTGCTGAAAACGATTTCTTAAGAATGTGGATATCAAAGGCACCACAAATTAGAATCGAGCATCACTAAACATTTTTTATAGAGCAAACAAGTAGATAACATCTGAAGAAACAGCGGCCCCTTTGTGAATCGTCGGTTATCAAACAGGTAAAAGAGATGCAATAAACGATATAGGTACCTACCTAATACGCCTTAGAATTCAATCGCTGAGACAAAACAAAAAAGAGGAAAGTAGCGCACGGTTTATTAAAACAAATAAAATGTACCGTCAAACAGGATAATCTGTACAAAAATCTGTCTCAAATGAGACTTTTCCACTTAATACTGTTGAAGGGGAACAAAGGATTGAGTCGGAAGCATTCTGTTGCATCCACGTGCCATGCTTGGGCGGCTCAAAACTGACTGCCACCACACGCCGTTTTGCGGAACGCAGTTTTGAGGCTCTCCGCCGCTGCCGAGGTAGCGCGTACGTGCGCTGGTATCAAAATTCGACTCTCAACAAGCTTCAAAGCTAAAATTTGTATAGATATGCGCAAGAGCGCAAGGCAGTACTACACAACTTCTCGTACGTAGTACATCGTAGCGGGCGCGCAGCGTTACGAATTAAATGTGAAAATAGGACCTTTTAAATGACTTTGATGTAGTGAAATCGCGGCAGATTTTTTTATTTTATTTTATTTCCACCATACAACCAGAGTGAACCTTTGGGAAAATTGTGATGGTTCTTGTTTTTGCATAAGAGCCCCGTGTCAAAATACTCAACACATATTTTTGGGATTACCAAATACCTGAACAGATAGAAACAGGTAAATATATAGGGTGTTTGACTTTTTAAATTTGAAAGGATCGTTGACAGCCAGCTAGTTTACAAACTTATGCTGCCTATTGTATAAATTATGTAGGTTTATATATATATTATTATATAGGTTACATTTTGTGAGAAAATGCTTGTATCACACTCAATCAGAGTGTAATCTTGTAATACCTAATTATTTGGTGTGGTGTTGCGTAAGCAAGTTATGCTCTTTTCTTTGTTAAACGCGTTTCAATATGTCGATTACAGATAGCAAGGTCGTTTACATTCTCTTCGAAAAGTGATTTCTTTAATGTGTTTTTGTCAGCCGTGCTTGGATACAAGAAACCCTATTTTTCGTTCTCTTTTGGAACTCGGGGATGCAACTATTTATCTACAACTCATGCATATGTCACGCGAGCCAGAGGTCCTGCGATGCAGGATTTTCCTGGCGCAATATGGGGAAAACAGGTCAGCAGTTATTCCAGGAATCTATGCAAAAATATGCCAGGAGCGTAAATCTTGTTTACGTTTCGGTTTAGTCAATATTATCTACATTACGATGGAGTTGAGGCGTCATTAGTTTACAAGAGAATCGTTTTCCAAGGATCGCTTCGAACAGTATTTTCTTCGACTAGCACAGCGCATAATTAGATTTGGAATTAGGTATCTATTATGTAAAGACTACTTGCGTAGCCACTTGCCTGATATGTTAATTAGCACAGTATGGTGCTAATAGATTTTAAAGTTTCGCTTTGCCAGAGTTCACGAGAAGATATCTGGGAAAATTGAAATTGGGGCAAAATGCTAGGCAGCAAAAAACGTTCTGTAAATACCTAATTGTTGCAACGGACCAAGGACGCATTAGATCCTTGATCCTCGACCTCGTGAAGCGGGGGTGGGGGGTGACCTGATACCTACATTGTAGTAGTAACAATTTGATTACTTGATAATTTCATTACTTGTTATGAAAACTTAAATAGACGAAACTGAAATAGACTCTAAAAACTCGATTATCACCGAGGTTTTCTACTGAAAACGTAGGTATACGTGTCTACGTGATAGAAACAGTTAGACTTGTTGCTGACATTTTACTATTATTATCCTTATCAATCCTACCAGGTTTAACCGTTGACTGATGGAATCTAAGATATACCTACCTACCTTTATTGTTTTATCGAAGGTGCAACATTTTCCATTATTTTTATTTAAAATTATAGTAATAGATATGATTCGTCGTAATAATAGGTATTGAAAGCATATTAAGGTTACAGCACAATTAAATAATAGCATTACATTACAGCAAAGATAAATTCTAATAAAACCTTACACAAGCACCGCACTCCCGAATCGTAATCAAATTAAATGCGTTTTGGGAGCCCTATATAGGTACTCCCATCGCAAAGACCATTGTCATTCCCAAGACCCTCGCCCTTCGATGAACAAGGATAATATAAGGGACGCTGACGCTATACATATTAGTAAGGTTATATGCTATGACTATTGACTAGGCATTTCGTTTTGATTTGTACCTACTAAAGTAAAACAAAGTGCTTGAAGAAAATTGCAAATAAATATTACTGATTATTAAGCTCTTTGATTGTGAGCACAGCAACCTGATGCATAAGACGAACGGATATATGTTACGGCGATGTCGGGACTCATACGTCACACTCTGTGATCTCTACGTCACTAATATTGAGTGGTACGTACACAGCACACAATAATTGTAAATGAATAAACTGACGTCAGATTAGGTTTTTTTGGTCATGTGAGTCGACAAGAAAATGTGGTTTCCGCGGCAGTGTAAATTTGAGGTGTGATAAACTAGGAATTTCCGTCATTTAGCGTTTCAGATGGTACCGTCAAACGGGGGAATAGGTATGGGACCATGAAATCACGGTTAAAGATTTCTTTAACCTGTTGAGATTTATGAGAACTATTTTTTGTGTCAGATGCGAGTGTTTTGTCTATAATGACATATAAAAAGTTTTACATTTTTTATCCGTTTAATTGTTTAAAGGAAAACAAAGTGTCCCATATTACCCCGCCCTCGTAGTTATTTGGGACCATTTACGTTTCCGGCATAAAATTAATGAAAATGGCAACCTTTCTTCAATATACCCACTGGATGGGTTTTATGGGACACTAACATGCAAATATATACGTTATTTATTATTTTGGGGTAAAAAAACAATAAATAATTAAAATTCACCTTTATTTAAACTCTTATATCTACAGTTCAACAAATATTAAAAAGTCATCCCCTATTGACAATGGGTTCAGATAATTTAAAAATTATGTCAGTTAAAGGCACGTCACAAATGCCATCAATAATTGGGAACACAACCATATAACCTTATAAATAACCCTATAACCCTAATCATGTAACCCTATGTCCCTTATAACCCTATAAAGTACAGTTTTTGAAAATCTATCTTTTTTTTATACAAAAATTGGATACAAAATAACAAACGTGTGTTGAGCTACATAAGTTTATAACCCATAATAATATAAATACAAGATTCGTTTTACTTACTTAACTCTATTGCTACAGATGGGACTCTGCAACGTATATTTTTAGATGAAATTTTCCCTTGAAATCAACCGAGTCACAAAACTAAACCGTATTTTCAATATGATTTCACGTAGATCGCGTGACTAAATATGTGTTTGTTAACACACTTGTATCATATACAATCAGTTACACACACAGGAATTTTACTTGTCACCTTTCTATGGTATTAGCCTCTGCGTCCCATATAACCCCGCTGTCTCATATTCCCCGGTTTGGCGGTACCTACATACCACCTATGCTTTAATGGTTTTCTACAGTTCTGTCCGGGGAAGGAATTCTTTCGGGTTTTTACCATTTGGGGTTCACTCCATTCCTACGGGAACTACGACACTGACTTCATTTGGCTACGACTGTCATTTCATTTTATCAAATCATTGTTTTTAGTTGGCTAGATAATATTTGGATTCCCATTTTTCTTGAGATCGGGAGACAGACCGGGAGACAACAACAACAAAGAAAAGGGATATTTTTTTCTTAGAATCTTTTTTTAGGTAAAAAGCAATTTATAATTTATCAGTCTTATAATAATAGGCATATTGGATTTGCAGATTTCCAAGTGGCTCTAATGGTCAAATGAACTTGAATTAAAAAAATTAATTTTCCCCGTTTTCGTGCTGCATGTCCATGAAAACAATGAAAGTTTGTGTCGTAAAACCCATATAATTTTGGGACAATCATTATAATATAAGAATCAAACTGTGTCTGAAGTCAAAGTTCTGTGGAAGTGTAAAAAAAATTGAAAGTGCAATTTTCCATATGACCGGAAAGCGTCCAGCGGGCTAATACCCGCCTTTCTTTGTTGTCATACACTTTCACTCCTCCAAAAGGCATGCTGTATGGAACCGAAGAAAATAAACTATCATCATCTCCCGGTCTAGAACGATTTTTGTCGACCTTTAACGACAATGAAGCCCGGGACGTCAGGTAAATAATATACCAAGCCCATCAGGGCACGAGCCAGATGGTTCTTGTTGGACCCACACTGTTATCGAGTGTCTGCTTGTTCCCAGGTTGTATCCACCGGCTGCAAAATTTTAATTCAAAACATTTCATCCGCAGCCTTATTAAGTTCAAATCCATTTACGAATTCAGAGATCGGGAAAATAAGAAATGTGGAACAATCTTTTATTAAATTTTAAAGCTTTATTAAATTAGTTTAAAAGCGATTTGAAACGACACAATTTGACTTTGTCAATCTTGTTAAAGTTTAAACGACTGCCGAAGCAAACGGTGCAAAATGCCAACCGTTAAAAAACAATTGCCAATAAAAATCGTCACTGATCACGTGCAACTGTTCGATTCGATGCCTTTACTGTACACGGGTACTATTATTTGCCCGGTATATACCCAGTGTCGTTGTGAGTTGAACAAACCGATTGAAACAGAATGAAAACCCAGAGAGCTGTTTAATATTAAGGCGCAAAAATTATTAAATTAATTATTTGAGATTTGGTATCATTAGTTCAAATATTATTAAAATTTGGTACATTAATATCTCCTAAAATTATCACGTTATTTATAATATTTTCAAATAATTCAAAAATGCATTCAAATTCTACCAAAGAATTTTGGTAATAAAGAACTGTTACATGAATGTAATATACATACAACCTACTATATATTTTTTGGCAAATCTATAAATATCGGATAAATCTTGTTCAACAATATTTAAATTACTCTTATAAAGTATTAAGACACCACCACCTGTCGGCAATCCAATTGTTTCAAACTTCGGAACACATCTCATCACAGAAAACTCCGAGGAAAAATATTCTAGGCTGGCAATATCATCTGACAGCCAAGTCTCCCACAAATCAAAAAGTAGTTGATTGAATAAATTGGTTGTTGGCGAGGGGTAAACCTACCTATCCGCCTATACAATTTTGTACACCAAAAATTCTAAAACATGCTAATTTTCATATACCTACTTAAGTAATCGTTTCAAAAATTCTAAATAATTCTAAGTATGTAATATGAATTCTGATAATTTTTCGGTCATTCTAACCCACAAATTTGTTATCTGCATTTTTATTTTCTATAACGTTTTTACGTTCATAATTTTCCAAAGTATATTTATCTGATCTGTGTTTAACCTTTCTTTTCCCTCATGGAGCAATCAAATTTTAAGGAGTTTACTTCTAAGTTCTTCATTTACGCTTACACCGATGCTTACACATACAAGATTGAATTGTATAATATTTAAGACAATATTGCTATCTATTTTCTTGTTGAGCAAGTAGTAAATCGTTGGCACGTATATTTTTTCTGATGCTGCTTCTAAACATATCTAACATTTTCTCCATTAGAAACAATATCAGATGTATTTAATTTAGTAATCGAATTATCTGACTTAATTTTACAAAGTAAACATCTTTTTCATTGGCTGTATATGCTTTTTGTAGTCTGCACTGTTGAGTTGACATCGTCTTCAATAATATTTTGCACCATACGTATATAACTCGGTATATATAATTAAACTTTTATGTGTTTCTTTTCCCTCCTACAAATAATACTAGTACAAAAATCTGCCAATACTCTTTAGTTTTTTTCATACTTCCGGGACTGAAGTAATAACTTCACTCCCTTATCACAGGGACTGAAGTGTCACTTTTTGTCTAATCTTTCCAAAATCCCGGAAATATTAAATTACAAACAAAACAATGTAACAGGTGTTTATTGATTTAATATTTACCTAAATTAATGTTGTTACAGTTTGTCATATTGACCAGTCTTTCCTGGGTGATTGAAGCACTTGACCTACTTTGGCTGCCCTTTTGTCAATATCAGATACAGCTTCTTCACTTATAATCGAGCTAATGACACTAGTAATGACAATGTCTCCAAATTAATCATGTCACGACGCAACATTACTATGGTTACGAAATTGCCAATCAGTGACTCTCATTATTGGCCTCGCTTTATGCTTAATAATTATGTGTGTTTCGCTAAAGGTTACTATGTTAGTATGTGCTTTTTTATATTATGTACCTATATGTTTAAATTTCGGAAGTACGAAAAATATCGTATATATACCTTGCGACTGAAGTACTTTTAATCCCTTGGGATTTTCAGTCCCGCGGTACATATATCTACTTAATTTACTATTAATATCTTCCGAAATATTATCTTCACAGGGATTTTCTCCTTCGTCAAAATAAAAAGAATCATCAGACTCCATAAAAACATCTCCATCGGAAGAAAGATTCGTGTCAAAATCATTATTCTTTTTCTTTTTTATTCTTTCTCTTTTTGTTTGGCACTTTACCTTTTTTCGTTGATTGTGAGGTGGATGGTCGGATATTTTCTATATCATTTTTTTATTTGACAAAAATCTTTTTAGTCTATTAGATTCAACATAATATATTAAGTGTTATTCACTTACTTGAATATCTAGAGACAATTCATCATCATAAATCCGAAATTTTAATCACAAGGTGCGTTTCGCTAGCTACTGCTCAAAAAACAAATGGTTGTTCACGCTGTTGCGAAAGATAGCCGCCCGGCGCGGTGTGGCAGGCAAATTCCTATAGATTGCGCATGCCCAAAAACAAAAATTCTAAATAAATTCTAATTAAATTCTAGGAAATTCTAAAAAATACTAATGATGCTAAAAGATTCTAAAGAATACTGAGAATTCTAAGAAATGCTAATGAATTCTAAATAATGCTAAAAATCTAAAATTCTAACAGCTTGTACACCAAAATTCTAAGGTGGTTCCCCCTTGGTTATTGCCTAGGACATTCTGAAATTTTCTATTGATAATTAAGTATTTCAATTTATATTGTATACCCGGCGCGGGTATTGGCAAATTTCAACCACATTTGGAGCAAACTGTAGTTGTTTTTGCAAACTTACGTCAGTTTTTTTAAACTATTCAGCTTGATTTCGGTATTTCTCTCATAGTCCACTTTCAACTTATACAAGAATATCCGGCGCCCAATAATAGTGATTCCAACAATTATTACGACTTGTATGTTTTTAGATTATAAAATAAAACAAGGCTAAACCAAGTAAATATCCTCGTAAATATCCAAGATTTTAAGTTAAATAATCTCACTTTTTATCAGTGTCGTATTAAGTTGGGTGCGTTAGCACCAATCGAAGCCAACGAACGTCACGAAGCGGATAATGAGATATGACAAATTTATAAATACTGTATTTAACAATAACGCGCTGCTGCGTTTTCCACACGTATGATAAACATAAACATCTAGCATCTAGTTAGGTGTAGTGTTTCTGTCCTGTCCCTAATCACACCATGCATTGCACCGTGCTCACAGTTAATAGCGTTAATTATCCAGTAAAATGAGTTTCCACCTTTGCGCCGTTTTAAATAAGCAACGCTCCCAAGTGTTTGAATTCATATAAAAGGTTCATAAAGTATTCCGGACGGTTTAGGAACGTGTCTATAAACATGCTAGGTTTTATGTCAACTATTTCTTATTGAATACGCGTAGCGTAGTGATGACTCGTTGGACTCGCTTACAAAAATACACACTCAAATGTAGCAACTATAGGAGCACTTTGTTATCGAGCTGGGGAATCTTTTAATAGTTTTAATTCCAAGTTTGCTGCCGCGCAGTGTTTTATGCTCGTGAATAAATGAGAAATGAGACCGAGTGTTATTTGTGTCAGTGACAGATATGGGAAGCCCTCAATTGTATTTACGAAACTTTTTACAAACTTAACGTAAAAATTAACAAGCTATGCTATTCAAAAACATTAATTTGTGATCTTTTTCTAGATATAGGTACAGTAATACATGGGCTTCCTGTCATCTAATACTCACGGATTGACGGATACATAAATAATTATTGCCAAGCCTCTGAAAAACAAATTTTTTAACTTTTTTTTTGCAATTAAATGCATGGCAACTTTTGACATCCTATTAAGAGAAGAATAGCCATCAATACTCGCACATAAATAGCTGTCGGCCCGTTTGAAAAAAAGATTTGTTTTTTGTTTTTTTTGTAATTAAAGTGGATTGTAACTTCTAACATCCTATTAAAAGAAAAAGTGTATTCTTGCAGTTCTGAACCAAACATAAACAAAACAAACGTTAAGATAATGTCAATAGTCCTTCTGTACTTATCTCTCTTCTTATATACGATTTTTTTGTATAAAACTAAAAAGAGTCCAATACGCAACAGAATACATATTTTGTCATGCATTAAGGCCTTAATTTGGACTACTTCTTTATCGACTGTTGCTGTTGCTCCAAGTTTGTTGCGTGAACATTAAAATTATCATACATAAGTCATGTTCGACCATAAAATCTTCAAAGGATCATGAAGGTACTTTTTTTTTGGCAGAAAAATAAAAAAACATTGAGAGAGTGTCAAGGGATTAGACATTTCTCTCGCCTAATAGTGTCATGTTCGGCCATTAAAGTCCAGTTCGGCCAGTTAAAGTCCAGTGTCGTTTTTTAAATTTTTTAAGGTGTATTTTCTTGTTGTTTATGCAAATAAATTGAAAACGCGGCAAAAGCTTGTAGAGTTAAAAATTACCAAATACTTTTAACATAAGTTATAAAAGAAGATACGTTTAAAAAAAAACAAAAATATAAAAGTACCCGTCATGTGTTTTAAATGGGACATTTTTAAAACAGTAGGTGAACAAGTTCTACAAAAATTTCTACACTTTTTAAAAGAAAAATAATGTGCTTCACATAAAATATTAAATATTTTGGTGTATGAAACTCGGTATGAGACCGGTGTTCACTTCGGAGGAAACTGCGTGATAACTCTGCAACCAGTAACACTTGTTTTTTGTTTGTTGGTAGATTTACATAATATTTACATAGTAGACCAACGATAATTAAGTTATTAAGTATATACACTTACCTATTTAGTAAACTTCGGTAGGACATAAGTACCGATTTCCTGTAAATTTTTACTTTGAGAAAGGCCTCGTAAAATAACATTTACATATTTTTTTGTTTTCAAACAATGCTGAGACGTTTTCGTTAATATTTTAATAATGATTGTTAAAATAATATAATACATGCAAAACCTATACCTACCGAGTTATAATAATTATAATTGAAATTACGACAAATATGTAAGGGGTATCATCGAGGGTATCATATACAGGGATGATTAATATTTGCATTTTTTATTTTGAGCTTGAACCACTGAAACATTTGGTGTGGGTAGTCTTATATTACTTGCACATTCGCCGTTTGTTCTTTCTGGTTCATTCCTTAATTTGTCTCTCCATCGCTGTCTTCCTTAAACAAAAATAAACGTTAGGTGGGTATATACTACACATATACTAGATACGTTTCTCAGGAGTTCGCTTATATAAAGTCGCAGGGTCAATCACTAAAGGAAATATGTGTGTATTTGAGCGGAAATACATAGGAAATACAAATGAATACAAGGGAACAGAGTGATAATACCAGGCAGTACAGATAAATGTGAAGGAAATACATGGAATGGTAGGGTTATTATAAGGGAATAATTTCAAAGAATATGGGACACAGTTACATATTCCGTCAGTGAATAGATGTTCATTTTTTGAGGTTACTGCGGAAGTTGATCCATCGGGATCAACCACGACAGGAAATAATTTTTTAGCGGAAATACATAGGAAATACAAATATAAAAGGAATACAAGGGAATACAGATAAATATAAAGGAATATAAGGAAATGGGTGGACTGGTAGGGATATTATAAGGGAATTAATTCAAAGTATATATAAATAGTTACATATTCCTTGAAAATAAATAGATATAGGTACATTTTTTGGGTAGTGGTTAACTCGTAACATCATGTCTAATAATTATTTGAATTTTTAAATTAGCTATACAAAGAATTGAAATGACAATGAGCTCAACTAAGTAAACCCTTCATAGGTAAAAGTTATTATTTCAGCTAGAACAATATAGATAAAAATAATATTTTAACTTTTACGAAATGAGTGATTTAAAATGTAACTACTAAATCATACGTAACGCCAAACCACTACTTCTATGGTTTTATGCCTCTACATATATTGAATTAAAAGAATGATGTATGTGATTATATTCAGTACAACTGAAATAATAACCGCAAATTCAACACAGTTCAAATTATAATGTAAATTTTAATTTATCGTGCAGGAATCACAAATAAATAAAGCGAAAACACACCAAATATGCACCTCTTATATGTAAACAGGGATTTCGAGAAAACATCTGCAGACGCGTTTGGACACCTAATGTCTCGTCAGTGCAACTTTTTCTCTGTTTCAAAACCTAAATTTCCTGTAATTCAATATCTGGAGAGGCATATATACATATAAGTATTTGTTTGCTAAAACATATATGATTTAGTACTTATTTTAAATTAAATCAATTTTATAATTTATTGTTCTACTTGAATTAGCTATTTATTTCAAAACTTTTAATTAAACACCCATGAAAGTAATATTGACGTAGAAATAGTCGTTTAGTTGTATTATATCATGCTTAACCACTACTTACACATACGATCGTGTCGCAAAACGTTGTTCGAAGATCAAGATATCCAAGACAGTTCTTCCGACAATGAATAATCATGTATTGCGTAACGCAATATATGCTTTATGTGATATATGACAAATGTATGAACAAAATAATACATTCGAAGAATAATTCATTCGTTAACTAAAGATAATATATTCCTGTTTATGTCTATCGATAAGCGCGCCAACATACATCAGAGTAGTAATTATTTAGTATTTAGTGCCAAATTAGATGCTTGTTTATTTCGTAGACTATACCGCAGATCGCATCTCACAAGCAATCAGTTAATTGCCCAAAGTAGACATACTCCTGATTATCGTAGTCGACTGAAGCTGAAACAGTTGATTAAGCTTGCCATAGACAAGTGCTTTGATGAATGCGACTGCCACCTCATCCCTGCAACACCCCACGCTTCGGTATTGGTGCACGTCTAAGACCCCCGATGCGAAGGATTATTATTGAACCCCAACATCCACAGCTAGGCGAGTTTATTTATATACGAAAGGCTGGAACATGAGCGTTCATTTTCACCAAGCACTCGTAAAAATAGCTAGAATTCGTAACCTTGTCATCATAGCGTCGACTACGACAATATACAAAGCTTAATCTGGACAAACAAGTGGGCAGGGTTTGATCTCGGTTTGTAGTGAGATGCAGCGATAACACGCTTTGAATCACAAAGGTACATCGAGGCAGCTGCATATAAATATGCTCGAGCTCCGTAAAGAGAAATGTTACACCAGACGCTTTCAGCATCATCAAATATGGATGTGTCCTGCTTAGTTTCACCGCCGCGCCGGACGGGATCACAATATTGCTTACTTACATAGTGACATGTCAAAACAGAAAAAAATATAAAGTAACGAAAACGAAACCGACTTCATTAAAATCTATTCTAAAAAAATGCACTGAAAAGTAAAAAATAATTACGTTATATACTACTAGATACTATTACTACTTAGAATACAATCAATTTTTTAGGCCAAGGCCAATCAATTTATTAGAATACAATCAATTTATTATACAATTATTGTTATTTTTGTAGTCGGTGCCAGCCGACGTTATATGCTTCCGTTATATGCGTCCGTTTTTCACGTTTGTAAACCTTGGCTGACACCGCCTCCAAAAATAACAATAATTGTAGTATGTATAATAAATTGATAGTATTCTATTAAATTGATTGGCCTAACAAATTGATTGTATTCTAAGTACCTACCTAGTAATAGTGATAGAATAACGTAATTATTTTTTACTTTTTAGTGCATTTTTTTAGAATAGATTTTATGGATTTCGGTTTTGTTTTTTTGTTAAAAATATTTTATTTTTTACTTTTTAGTGCATTTTTTATATATATATATCAATATGTTCAGGGAGAATAATTATAAATAGTAGACTAGGTTGTCGTTTTCTATGAATGTGAGTTCTCTGTCAAAACTAATGTCTAAACTAATGTCTAAACTAATGTCAAAACTAATGTATAAACTACTAATTAAATAAATCGTACATCATTCTGAGGAGCCTCAATAAAGGCGAAAGAACTTGTACAACTTCTACACGATTCGTGTCCGTATATACGTCCTGATACGTAACGGGTAAGTATATCTTCTTTATATTTATATTTCTTCTGTGTGTGTTGTCATTGAACTACATCTAAACGGCTGGACTGATTTTTATTATAATTAAGTTGATTCGCGAATGGTTTTTTGCTTCACTATTTGATCCCATATTTTTTTTAACAATTAATTTAAATATCTATAAATTAGGGTTGTGACCGGCCCATCCGCCATTTCTTCTGGTATATCTGATGAGTTCCGCGGTAAATTTTCGAAATCCCAATTGCAATGCCAAGAAAACTAAAATGGGACCCTCTTGAAAACCACTTTCCCAATAAAAAAATAAGTTTTAAAATTGATTTATAAATGAGGGACTTCTGAGGTAACGAACATAAAAAACCACATTCGAATTGACAATCTCCTCATTTTTCGAAGTCGGGTGAAAATAAGAGGGTTATCATCAACTTCATCTTTACACCGTCAGAGTATATGGGTTATTTCCAAACGTCAAATGTATTATACATTACATTTTGACAATACAGAGACTTATGAATTTCTTGTCAATTTAAAAAGTTTTGATGTCTAGATTATAATTTGGTATTAGAAAAAATATAGTTAAAACAGAAACCACTTGCAACTGTCTTGGCATAGAATGAGCCAACGTTTGACAGTAATCTGAATCCATATTTTCCCCAGCGTTCTCAACGGCTAAGAAAAAAAAAAGTTTTCCCTGTTTTGCTGGCTGAAATTTTTGTTATGGATTTCCTTGACTAATCGCTCCAAACGTTTTAAATTGGATTGAGATCGGAACTTCTGGATGGCCAATGCAAAATTTGAATGTTGTTGTCCAAGAACCAGTCCCGCACTAATCTGCATTTGTGAATTGGGAACTTGTTCTGTTGGAAGGTAAAATTGTTTGGATACAAATTGCTGCACCGATGGTAACATAATGTTTTGCAGCAAATATCTATAATGTTCAGCATTTAGCGTTCCTTCCATATTCCAGCAGACTCCTGGACTGGCACCTCTTTTCCAAGCCCACATATTAACAGAAACGCGACCGCTACTATTAACTCCGATGGTATATCGTTCTTTGTACTTTTGTACCGCGAATTTTTTGGTCTATACACACGAAGTGACTCATGACATTGGACCAGAAATCTACATCTCTGTCAACATAATTGTTGGCAAAGAGCAGCATTGCTTCTTTGTTGCTGTCAGATATTTAATGCTGTTAGGCAATTATGCAAAGCTGTTGCAAAGGGGTATCAAAGGGCGTATCAAAGGCAAAGGCGTATCAAAGGGGTATCAAAGGGCGTATCAAAGGCAAAGGCGTATCAAAGGCAAAGGGGTATCAAAGGGCGTATCAAAGGCAAAGGCGTATCAAAGGGGTTTCTTCTAAACCAATTTATCATTTCACATCTTGAAGCAAAATGCTTCTCATTGTAGCTCCTCCCACATTATATCTTCCCAGAAGATATAAATGTCTACACAAACCAAAACACTTAATACTTCGCTCGGCGCGCGTTCCGCCAACCAAGTTGGCATCGCCCGGAGACTATTACAACTAATCTTAAACTAAGAAACTACCCTATTTATACTTGAATTATTTTCATGGTTCAGTGAACCGCGACATGTCACGGTTGAACGAACTGTTGTCAAGTATCGCGTAGAGCGGACTATATGGCATAGGTCACTATTCGTGGGTTGTCACTATTCGTGCAATTTTTACATTTTTATATTTCTAGTCTCTCAAACCCATCCAACTGCCTATTATTGATTGTATTTCTAACTAATCTCAAGTTACTAATATATATTTTATGGTTTTTCGCAAAACATACTTGCTCAACATACTTGTTCAACAGTGTTATATTTTAAGTAAGTAATAAGCTGAATTTTAAGTACTTCCCCAAAAATCAGTTGCCGTTTAACTTTTTTCGTTACGTTTTGTCTTTTTGTAAGCTCTGCCACTTCAGTATTATTCCTTTTTCCTTTTCTTTCCTTTCGAAGGATTTTATTCCTTTATTTCAATTCATCCCCCAAACATTAAGGAAGGCATTAAAAAAATATTGCTTTGTTGAGGGTTAATTTCAGTGATTTACGAGTAATTTTATATCATTGCCATTAACCATTGCCATAGAGGCGACATTTGTTTTGGGGGATAAAAATGGAGTATTTAATGTTTTCTTTTTACACTGTGATCGTACCCTCACGTGATCGCATGTCACTTTTTTGTGCTTAACATGAGGTGGGTATTGAGACTAATCTGGCCTGCATGTTTGCAGGCCAAAGTTGAGCAAAATGAGGTTTAGATCTCATAGAACCTCATAGAGAGAGCATTTGTGGGATAATATGAGTAAGACGACGTATAAAACATCAACCTGGCTCTCTTGATGACTTGGAATAAGAAATAAGATTGATCAAGACGAGATTAGACGTCTGTCTGTTTAACTAGAAGTAGGAAATATGAGATATTTTTTCGTTGCTTTTTTATTGATCCAAATTTTTACATTTACATTTGAATCAGAGACAATGACGCGATTCAAAAATAGTAATATAGTGATATAATATACATAGATTATAGTGCGTTAATTTTGATTCGATGGCAACTTCCTTGATAGTGTTACTTACTGCCCTTGGGTACATAGGTAGGTACATAGTTCTCCACCTAGCCCCTAATAAGTAGAAATCTAATCCAGTCGATCTAATTTGAGTAATAACATCCTTCGTTAAACACAAATAGCTGCTCATTTGCCGTTACAACTTCCTCCTTGCTTGATTACCTTCGAGGTACCTACTACCTAGCTACCTACCACTCAGTCCTGGTTGCACACATCACACGTCATGTAACTACACCAGATTGATATGCTTGGTGTGCACCTTTCTAGACAATATTTACAGCATACAGCATGCCCGGTACAGTTACCTGCACCTTTGGGTGAGATAAATAAAACGGCCATTTACTAATTAATTAGCGAGTAAAAATTACAGAAAGTCAATTGAAGTGCACAATTACCGAGGCCCCTGCAAACAGTAAAAATCCCCATTATCGTAGAGGAGTTGCTGAATATTTAAACGGGGAGTGAACCCACTAATTTGTTCTGCACGAAACTTGACTTGTGCTCGACATTATTGCCTTGGCGTTTTGCCAACTTAACGGAATTGAAACAATTGCTGTAGCGGATTAGCCCGACGGTATCTTGCCAGTTAAATTATCATTTGCAAATATATTAGAAATTAGAATAAGAGTATTTATTAGCATAACAAGTGTTTTGGCATAGTAGACAGGGCCGGATTAATTTAATTTAATGGTGGTACCTAATATAAACTGAAATAAATATGGTTAAATAAGTATGCAAGACTCAGTGGCCCTAATTTTATTTTTATTGAAGTGAAAACTTCTTTAGGCGTGCACCACTTTTATTTTTGTGGGTGTTGAATGAGACTGGGCCGTCACGCGTCAGCCTCGGCTATGTAACGCTCCTTCGGGTAAAGTCGGCTCGAGCCGAAGTGAGAGAGGACCAGTCAGTCCATTCGTTGACTAAGCGAGAGAGATAAACTTGAATATAAAGTATTTACATTTACAGCATATTTTAGCTTCCATAGGCATATTGTTTCATTCAATAATATATCAGGAGGTTCCGTCTGGTCGAGTTACCGTCCAATTGTTTTCCGCTCTGTATCGACTTGAATTGAATTGGATTGAATCGATTCGACTGCCGGCGCAGTACTTGCTAAAGATGAGTAGGTATTTTGGAGCGACATACAGTGGGGCGGCATCTAGCGCCGGTTGCCTAAAGCATCTGTGTCACGGGCGTATGGTCAATGTGTATTAACGGGTGCGGTGTACGGGCGCACGGTTACTGTATATATTTTAAAATTCGAAAATTAGAAGTTTCCACTTCTATCGTGAGGTCATAAGCACACACCGATGTTTTTATATATGTTCTATATACGTTCTATTCAAATCTTGAAAGTTGGCCGTTACGACATAGTTATAAATCATACGAATGAAATTGGTACTGCACTAGTCAAATTAATATGCGTTGGAACGGCTCGTCAATGTATACAAACTTTACTCGTTGACAGATGAACGTCGATGTACACAAACTGTACTCGTTGACAGATGGAAAACGTAATCTACAATTTGTATGTTAAAATTATGAAGACTAGAGACAAGAGACCAAGATGGCTTTAAGCAGTGGGACGTTTTCCTAAATAGTGCGCCCGTAAATAGCCCAGTGCGGGTGCGCCCGCAAACTGAAAGATAATTTTCAAACGGAAATTTTAGAAATTAGAAACAGTGCGACGCTATCGTGGGTAGCGCTAATCAAAAGCAGTTAGTTGATATTATTCTCGCTAGTTACGATGTACGAAGTCGTGCTCTATCTTTCTTTTTCATGCAGTACCTAACAGCGTTAGTCTTGTTTTAAGATTTGGAGTGTGTACAGTACATCTTTTTAATATAAGAAATATAAAAAATATTACAATTGCGACAATATTACAATTGCGAGATAGAGAGAACAGAGAACCCATAAAAAAATCGCCACTGTTATTTTAGTATAAGTAATTTTCTATTATCGTTTAATATTAAAGAGATTAGTGTTGTGAATAAGCAAGTATGATTTTAAGTACATTTTATGTAATCGAACGAACTAAATTAGTATACATACGAAGGTAATACAGTCCTGTGCTCGACCCTGCAGGTGTTCAATGAAGTGGCGGTTTTGTAAGTCGGCGCGTGTACCGGTAACTACAAAGGGTTTTTTTAATTTTCGTTATATCCGAAATGTACTCTACACTGTACATGTACTGATTTAAAATTATTACATGCACGTTGTTTTAGGTGTAGTCGTTTATGTACGTTTATGTACTAATGATAAATACATTTCAATGCTATGACTACGAATTATCAGAATATGGCTCTATTAACTTTATCCCCTAATATACAATAAGTACTTGTATGTAAGTTATGATGAAGTTTTTGAATTTTGCGACATTTTTATCGTAAACTTCCAAAGGTTTTCAAATTGTTATTGTTGATTAATTTTTAATACTCAGATACCTATTCTTAAACAAATTTTTAATTCTTAAAAAAGTAGCCAAAGTTTCATGGTTATATATCCCGAGCAGTTGATTTAATCGCTGACATATCATTGTCTTTGTATCATGGTTCTAGTAGTTTTATTTCTGTGCACGCCACACAGCACTTGCTATAAACATAACCTCACTTTTATAATAAATTAACCAAAGGGAATAACTACTAACCCACGAGTTGGTTATTATGTATTACTATCAATATTGAGTTCACACTTTATCCAACTACTGTGGATATTTGGTAAACTAGTCAAAAACACCGATCCATTTGTATACTTTTCTTGTGGTTTGTACTTTGTGGTGATAAATCTTGTATAGTTTGTAAACTAGCTGGATAGTATACAAACCAACCAATATTCGTAGCTATTTTTGTAGAAACATAATTTTCCAACAAAATAGCCAGACCTTTGGATACTTTGTATACAATCTTTGATTTTTATCCAACTATTCTCTAGACTAGCCAAGTAAACACTTTAACAGCAACATATACACCATTAATGACCTAAAACCCGATCGTGGTACCTAATTTATACAAATACATGTACGTAGTTCCTATAGTTCGCGATAAAAACAACTTTTATCAGCCAAATATTTTTTAAATTTAAACTTATTGTATGTATTTTTGCCATTCAATTGGCTGATAGGTAGAGGTATTTCAAACAATAAATTCTGCCACAAACGCGTCCAAGGTTAACTTGTGCAATCTGTACATTGTTTCTAATCTAACTAGGTACTCTTCTTTGATTAAACTTTTATCCGCTTCCTGTTATGCACCTACCTATTCGTAGGTAAATAAATAAACAAAAACAATATAAAACAGCTATTACTCGTCTTCCCACAATATTGAATACCATGCTTTAGGAAACACCTACTTTTTAAGAAAATATTTACAAAATTGCGTGGTAACACACGCTGGCTATCTTTTCGCGGCGTGATTAGATTTGAACCTGTAACCCTCCGTTTCGGCAAACAATTCGAAGCAAGCGGTGACATTTTCCGAAATTTCACGATATTTCGGTATTCGATTCGGCGGCGTGCGGTATTTAGAATACGAATAATTATTGCTTTACTCACATACCTATAGGTACCGTAAGACATGTAAGTACAAGTTATTTTGTAGATAAAGGCATCTTATTAATATATACCTAGGCTAGGAGATATTCCTTATCAGTTTTCGTAATGATAATGATAAGGTATCAAGAAGAGAGCAGTGAGAGCACCTCCGGTCTGCCTTCATTGAGATTGATTGTTATAGTATAGATAGGTATTAGTGCTTTGGTTGTTTTTGTTGTTTAAAACTCACACAAGGTACGCACACAAGGTAAGTTAAATATTATTAGTTGCAATAATTAGGTATTACGTGCTTTACTATAAAAGTTACATAAGACTGTGATAGCGATAAATAATTTTCGGGAACAGAGCAAAGTGGTATAAATACAGGTACACAGTTTTATTGTTTTAACTTGTTCATATCGGTCTGGACGGGTTGGATACGTCATTTCCGGCATAGCAATTGACCTCAGGTCTTCAACTTAAGGCGATGCTCACTTGTACTCCTTTTAACCGGTCCGTTTAATTTGTGCACATTGTTAGAGTAGTTTTAGTAATTTCGTCTGTGTAGTTATTGTTAGGTTTCACTAGATTTTGAGCTAGATTGTAGTAATATCTTGATTTTCTTTAGAAATAGTCAAGGCCGTTTATAGGTTAATATAAAGTACAATAATGAAGTTGGTAGACGTAACATTATCTAAAATAGATGTATTAAATTAAAAATTTGTTAACTGCCGCGGCAAAATCGAGTCGTACATAACAATGCAATCAACTCACGCACTGTAAAAGTAAACTGAGTTTATACAATACCTATCGTATTTGTTAGCGTTTGCATTTATTTATTTGAAACTTTGTGAAATTCTTTAACTTTCTCTGCAGGGTATCTAGGTTAAACGTCCTACTTTAGAGTTTTGGTTTAAATTTTGATTTCCGCTCTAACGCTTGCACAACCTGGGACACACAAGACAGATTTGATCAACAGATCCGTCGCTAAAGTTTTCAATGATTTTAAGCCTATATATACATGGTGAGTCTCAAATCCTGTTATGTAGTGGCATCTTTGTTGTTATTAGGGATGTAGTCGGTGAAACGGACAAGGTAGTTAAGTGTCCTTCCGCATGAAATATTCAAGACCATTGAGTTTCCTACTAGTAGTCGGGTGATTTAGGATTTTTTTAATTTCAGGAAAATGCCTCATTCTTATTTTACTTATTTACGACACAAAAGTTTTAATTGTCACAGTAAATAGGCGCAGTAAATAGTTAGTATAGAAAAGGGAGAGTCACCTGCTAACATTATTGTAATAAGTGGATTACATCTAGAATTTCAGATGAGTTTTGGAATATGTTTCAGACTCGGTTTCAGATTAGTGGGCTGTCAAATGTTTCCTCAAATGCTGTGGAACGATTTAAAACAAACCTCTAAGAAAACCTTTTTCGAAACGTCTTCGAAAAAACCATCAAAATATTTAAACTCTTAAAAATGATCTTAGAATTTGGAGCACCAGTGGTTTTTCAGTGAGATTATGGCAGAGAATTTTACAATCACATTATTGATGAAATTGGTGCTAAATGGCCATCTTGCAAGAAAAATTTTCCTATATAGGCTAGGTATTACAGGATCATTAAACCTTCTCCATACCCCAAGTTTTATTTCGGGTGGACATCCGAGTGTATATATATATATATATATATATATATATATATATATATATATATATATATATATATATATATATATATATATATATATATATATATATATATATATATATATATATATATATTATATACCTATATATATATTATATACCTATATATATATATATATTGCCTCTATTATATATTAGTACAATATAGTGTCAAACTGTATTAATTTTATGACATGTCCCTACTGTATTCGGATGATTTCATTTCATGTTGGATAATGTTCAATTATTATTTGGTTGATAAGATTTGATATTCTACAGATTGCGACATCAATCGTTTCCAAAAAATTGTTTACGCGGCCGATTTATTTAACTAGATATTTTGCAAGGTTACCACACATCGGCATTTAAGTGAAAGTACAGGTAACCCGACAGGTAGCGTCATATCTACGCTTATGGCGACTTTTGGGGGTCACAGAGGTAATCCTAGCGCTAAATTTTGACATTGTGAATATTTGCCGTGACATTATTAGTTGCATGAAAGGCCAGTATTCAACTAACTAATATAATGCGCTGCTTGGAAGACGGAAATTTGGAGTAATTCTGTTAGAATCCAGGCAGTGGATAAAAAATCCAACGCGTACATATCATTAATTTCTACTTTAACTAACGGTCCAGTGGCTCCGTGTCGTCGACGAAACCTCAGTTAGCGACCCATCTAGGTCAGTAGGACGGTGTTAGGCAATTTTAATAAGAGCGGCTTGGTAGCATGATACGGAAACTCGGAAAATTGCAAGGAACCTAGGTAATCTAGGTATAGATTCTCTCAATTGATTGCACAGTTACCAACCTGCCAACGGTTCTTGCAAGAATAAGTTTTAGCCAAGTCTATTTTCGACTGTTTACTAAATAGTTTGTTTCCTATTTATCGGCGTGAATTCACAGTAAACAAAACAACTAACTATTTCGTTTGCTGCCGATCAAAACTTATTTCACCGCGGGTGTCAGGGCCGTATTTTTATAAGCCATCAGTTTGCCAACTGATTTAACTTGATCTAGGTATTATATGTTGTATGTTAAATTCTTAATGTGTATTATAAATAACTGGAAACCTAATAGTACTATTTTTATGTCCGTATAAAAACTATTACACAATATAGGTACCTACCTGCACTAAATAAATTACAGTTATTATTGCCGGTCTGGGTATGTTCCTATAATTTTCGACTTTGAGGAAATTGCATTGTAAAATTTACGACTAGTAGTCCAGTCATACGGTGACACATACCTAGCAAAAACGCCCTTGTAACAAATGGGGAAGAGTTTCTTAGTAGCTTACAAATATAGGTACTTAACTGTTCAAGGATGCTGAATCTGAACTTTGCCACCTTCAATTCTTTCCGCAAAAAAGTTATTAGGCTAAAAACAGTTACGTACAAAAACAATGTTTTGTTTGTTTTTTCATTATAACACCTAAGCTATTCGTTTTCCGGTACCACGTTTATGTACAAAAATAAAATACCTACATCAAATTTCCTACATGTTATGCCCTAATAATATTTTTGCTCCAATGAACGGTCGGACATAGTGTCGGAAGTAACCTAATTATCGAACCTTGACAGGTGAATTCGAATTATTACGCGCCTGTAATGTTGGTATAGAATCATTTCGAGAGGGTAGTTTGAAACGGAAAGATGGAAAAGGATTTGTTTTGAAGGGGAAGACGTGTATGAGGGTTTATGATAATACTCGTAAACAATACACCAATGAAAAGTTGATCAAAGCCTATTGTGAAGAGAAGTCTTCTCAGGACTGGTGATTCAAATCAATCAGGATCGTTCCTGAGAATGAGGATCGTTCCACATCGCTCCAGATCGTATTCTAAAAAAAGATGAAGACCCCATCCCGGAAACACTGAACCGGTTTTTGAATAGACTTATTATCAAGAAGAACCGTGGAAACCTGAAAAAATACATTATTGCATGCATTATTTCTGCAGCGAAGGCCGAATTCTTTTGTTTTTAATATATAAGTTGGATTGGCTGCTTCCCTCTACAAAAATTTGGATCGTGGAAATCGATAGATGTGTTGCCTTCCATAGGATTATATGCCTCGTACACAGAAGCTGTGTGTTTTCGGGTGTCAGTAGTCATGAAACCACCACCACAAGTGGGGGAAAAAATATCTTAGTTCGTATTTGTTGATGAAAACTGTTGATGAAAATAACACGTTTTACGTTATGGGGGGCATTCATTGCGCTTCTCTAAAAAGCAATTACACCTAATAAAAATAATCACAGTTTCAAGAATGCCCTTTCTGAAGGTAAACTCGATAAATAAAAAAATCCGAAGCATGAAGAAGATGCCGAGGTGGAATACCCTCAGGGTTTAGGGCCCCCAAACCTCTAAACCCCGACCTATCCAGCAACAGGTTACCACGAACAAGAGCAGTCCGACCTGCCTCGACCTTCTGGAATTAAAACATGCACTAAGCGTCACATCGCTTTTGAATATAATTTAATGTTGAATATCTGTAAATAAGAATGCGCATTTGAAAAAGACCTATAAGATGATAATTCCATTTTGTGGACGATAATTCCAACTGTTTTTTAACGGTTGTTATGTGAGTGTTGTAAATTTTGAGAGGCAGTCGTTTTAACATTACTGTTATCAAAGTCAAGGTGTGTCGTTTTTAATCGTTTTAAACTACCATGTAAATTTACTAAAACTTCGTCGTGACGCGTAACGGTTGGTTCAGTGCCTTCCCTACGTATGATTTTTCGTGAACCGTGAACATCAGAGCGATTAACAAAAAAACTAGCAAATCTGTAGCAAGTACTTTATGTGTGCCCATGAAAAATGTACTCGAAACAGCTTAGGTGTTATTACGGAAAAAAAACAATATTACAATAAATTTTATTTATAAAACTTTTTTCCTGGAAAACATCAAGGTGGCAAAGTTCAGATTCGTGTTACCGCCAAAAACAGTACCTATATAAGCCACTGACAAATTCTTTCCCATTTTGTAGAAGGTCCGTATATGGCTGGGTTTTACAATATGAAGCGTTTTTTTTCAACTTTGAGCTTCTATATCTAAAGGAAACATCGTATATATAGGGTGTTTTTTTCGTACATTTTTATATCGTGCCATGCACTCTCAGTTTTATAAGATGTTTACGTATAGTTTCGAAAAATCTAATTTACAAACTTCAAAATTTAATAAGAATCAAACGATATTATCAACTTATTTTTTGTTTATCTATTATTAAAAAGTTTAAAATCAACAAACAACAGAACTTTGATTATATTTAAATATACAAGCTGCCTACAATTTATTTTGAAGACCACCGTTTTTCTACAATTTTTTTTTGGAGAAGAGTCACAAAAAATGCGAGAGGGGAAAGGGATTAGACATTTCCCTTCGACCTCTCGTGATTTTTTAATTTTTCTTTAAAAAAATTAAGAGAAAAAGGACCTTAAACTTTTGACCTGATTTGCACAAGATTTACGTGTCCAAAAATAGGTCAAGAGCTCATCGCTTTTCTTTTTCTTTTTTTTTCGGAGGAATATCACAAGGGTGCAAGGGACATATCTAATCCCATGCCCTTCTCTCGATGTTTTGTGATTTTTCTACAAAAAAAATATAAAAAAAGCGGTATTGAATTCGACTTCATTTAAACAAGATGTTAGTGGTCGAACATGACTCTTGTAGGGTTTTCTTGTTTCATGCCAAAAATTGGAAGAACGACAAAAGTCGGTGAAGTAAACTATGACACAAAACAGGATATATTACTTGTATAAATAGATAAATACATTGGTTGAAGCATAGTCTTAAATTTTCAACTAACTTCAAAAAAGGAGGAGATTCTCAATTCGACTGTTTTTTTGTGTATTCGTTACCTCAGAACTCCTCATTTATAAATCAATTTTAAAAATTCTTTTATACATCAATTAATACAATCAATTTGTTTAGGCAATCAATTTATTAGAATACAATTAATATAAGGAATTAATATAAGGAATATAGACTTACAAACGTATAAGGAAGTCAGTGGCGCCGACTCCAAAAATAACAATACTTGTATAATAAATTGATTGTATTCTAATAAATTTATTCTAAGTAGTAATAGTAGTAGAATAACGTAATTATTTTTTACTTTTTAGTGCATTTCTTTATACTAGATTTTAAGTCGGTTTTGTTTTCCTAAATATTTTATTAAATTTCATTTCGTGTCATTTGTGGTACCTCGCACGTTCTCTAAATAAACGCGTATTTTATGTATTGGCAAGACAGGCCTGATACACCGAGGCCACGAAAGCCCTCATAGACGAATATATATGTGTATTGTATATACTTTTATATTATGTACTAGGTATTTTCCTTTATCGAAAAGTGTAGTTTTCCTTAAAAATACCACGAGATTGGGAACGACGCGCAACGACCTAAAACCCTCCAATTGTCCACTGGACCGTATACAGATGCCAATTAAAACCCGAACAATTCCAACAAGCTTATAATAGTCACAACGGATGGCAGTTAGCTAACGTTCTTCGAAGGTAGGAAGGTACCCCTCACGGTTCACCAAACAACTTCATTCAACGCCAGCATCCGAGTGGGTGGTTATCTAGCCGAAGAACACATCAAAAACAGGTACCCGCCGTTCAGTTTATGCAATCGAATCCGTCCCATCCAAGTGGCTTGTGCGTTCTTGTAAAATCGGCTAATCTTAGACTTTCACTGGAGGCGCAGGCGCTATGACACCGGCCCACTTGGATGCCGCTATCGGGGTCGGCCACGCCGGACCCCAAACAAATGGTGTCTCGACTCTCGACGCTCACTTTTTATTACACACACACTCGTTCTTGTTGATGTAAACGGGCATGCGATAAACTAAACGGATAATAAGAGGTTGGGATAGCCGTTTTTAAGGCTGTAATATTTCCATCGATCCCCCATTTGCTCATAAATCATTGCTGTGGAGTAAACCCTATGCATTTTTCGTACTACGTGTTTTTCAAGAGCAACCATATAAAATCCCATAGCTTGCTTGTCCTTGCATAAGTATGTCCTCCTAAAATATCAAAAAATAATGTTTTAATTAACTATGTACCTATATAATAACTGTAGCATAATGATCGTAAATATACCGAAATGTACGCAGAATAAAATAATTTAATTTAATATCACAGAATCTCAAAATAGATAAATTTATGATATACGTGTGACAGTAAATGGTTAACGCATATGACTTAAATTTGGTTTTTGGAGGCGTATCAAACAATATTTTGTCTCATTCATGTATTACAAGAATTAAAGAGATTTTTTGACTCTTTTATAAAGACAGTTTTTTTTTCAGATGACGTCGCAGTCAGAATTTTTATATTGTTACAATTACTTTTCTCATTTAACACACTTGCGCGCTAAAGTTTCACTTTTCACATTCATATGCGTACGGATGAGAAAAAAATACTTAATAATTTCTAGGTTTTATCAATATTAATAAGAGTTTACATTAAATATTAAAAAAAACAACCCTGAATAAATTAATTTTGTACATTGAAAATTTGTGAAATTTCATCTCAGGTAAATGAAATTTCACAAATTTTCAACACTTTGACAGTTACCTATTTTTATAACAAGTCTAATGCATCTTCAGCTTATAAGAAATTGTTATTATGCTTGCACCAGAGTGGGCATTTATTAGCACGTATGTAAATGAAACATTAATATCATCTTGAAATTGGGAAAAATGTTGCAGCTGACCGTGCCGTTAAATCCTGTAAAAACTACGAAAGCGTTCAGAAATAGCGATGAGAATGCTTGGTACGTACAACTAGTAGTTCTTATCTCGGTTTTAAAAGCCTTACAGACACAGCTAATAAATCAACTGCCTCACTTGTTTAACCTAAAAGCTCGTAAAATATAGTGTCGATTTAAAAGCTCTACACAGACTATACAGCCCTCGCCCTAGGTACTAAATGTGTAACTCCATCGTTAATATTTGGCTTATGGAGAATAGTTTGACAGATTTTATGTACACAAATAGTTAAATTTTATTGATGTCATGTTGACATATTTTCGACGTTGTATATAAGTGAGATTGTAAAATCGTTACTGAAAATTACTCAAGGAAGAACGTCAACATGAGATACCATAAGGTAATAAGTATAATATATAATATCAATATAATCATCTAATACAATATATATATATATATATATATATATATATATATATATATATATATATATATATATATATATATATATATATATATATATATATATATATATATATATATATATATATATATATATATATATATATATATATATATATATATATATATATATATAAGATTTTCTCGAAAATATTATATAATCAATCTACCTAACATGTTATACCACTGAAAAGAGCAGAAGAAACTTCACCAAATACGCGATTAAAAAAATTAGGTGGTCATTTAAAAAAAGTCAGTGACGTCATTATCTCAAAAACAAAATCCTATCAAAACATGTAACATTAAAAAAAATTGAGCCTCCTAAAAGCAAAATCGACGTGTCCGTCTTTTCCACAAAAGTCGATACATTTATTACAATTTATTCTAACCTTTACCTGCTCACTTGTATATATTAGGTATATATTTAGTAGTTTGATAATTAATTCAGTTTTAAAGGTACAACAAGCACTAGTGTCTGAAATTAGAATATTTACCTTACCTAAACATTGTAAAATATTAAAACATGACGTAAAACACGGGTGTGAAGTTATCCACATCCACATTTTCAGATAGGACTATAATTGATAAAGCCGTGGTCTCAATTCATATAGGTTCCGCTTTTGATTAAAAATGTATGTTTTAGGAATAAGTACATGAAAACTTAGGGATATAAACACAATACACCTATACAACATCTGCTGAATGGATAAAATTAATGTTAACATACATTATTTAAGCCGTGATACAGATTTTATTTAAATTGGGTTAAAATTATTTAGATAAAGAATAGCAATTAAAAATGAAGGTGTAGAGTTTTTATTTCACGATAGATCGATAGAGAATTAAAGAATACATGGTAGAGTACCATTGAGTTTATTTGTCAGGCCGTCTAGGGGGATGAAATGGGGTAAAATTTGTTTAAAAAAATAATAGCAAGTTCAAATGATGGTGTAGAGTTTTTATTTCACTACAGGTCGATAGAGAATCAAAGAATACATAGTAAAGTACCATTGCTTTTATTTGTCAGGCCGTCTGGAGGGATGAAATGGGGTTAAAATTGTTTAAAAAATTTACAGCAAGGTCAAATGAAGGTGTAGAGTTTTTATTCTACTACAGGTCGATAGAGAATCAAATAATACATAGTAAAGTACCATTGCTTTTATTTGTCAGGCCGTCTGGGGGATGAAACGGGGTTAAAATTGTTTAAAAAATTTACAGCAAGGTCAAATGAAGGTGTAGAGTTTTCATTTCACGAAAGATCGATAGAGAATTAAATAATACATGGTAGAGTACCATTGCATTTATTTGTCAGGCCGTCTAGGGGGATGAAATGGGGTAAAATTTGTTTAAAAAAATAATAGCAAGTTCAAATGATGGTGTAGAGTTTTTATTTCACTACAGGTCGATAGAGAATCAAAGAATACATAGTAAAGTACCATTGCTTTTATTTGTCAGGCCGTCTGGAGGGATGAGATGAGGTTAAAATTGTTTAAAAAATTTACAGCAAGGTCAAATGAAGGTGTAGAGTTTTCATTTCACGAAAGATCGATAGAGAATTAAATAATACATGGTAGAGTACCATTGCATTTATTTGTCAGGCCGTCTAGGGGGATGAAATGGGGTAAAATTTGTTTAAAAAAATAATAGCAAGTTCAAATGATGGTGTAGAGTTTTTATTTCACTACAGGTCGATAGAGAATCAAAGAATACATGGAATTGCTAGTTTTTTGAACACTTTTAACCCCATTTCATCCCCCCAGGCGGCCTGACAAAAGTAAGCAATGGTACTCTATCATGTATTCTTTAATTCTCTATCGATCTATCGTGAAATAAAAACTCTACACCTTCATTTGGACCTGCTGTAAATTTTTGAAACAATTTTAACCCCATTTCACCCCCCTAGACGGCCTGACAAATAAATGCAATTGTACTCTACCATGTATTATTTAATTCTCTATCGACCTGTAGTGGAATAAAAACTCTACACCATCATTTGAACTTGCTATTATTTTTTTTAAACAAATTTTACCCCATTTCATCCCCCTAGACGGCCTGACAAATAAATGCAATGGTGCTCTACCATGTATTCTTTGATTATCTATCGACCTGTAGTGGAATTAAAACTCTACACCATCATTTGAACTTGCTAGTATTTTTTTAAACAAATTTTACCCCATTTCATCCCCCTAGACGGTCTGACAAATAAATGCAATGGTACTCTACCATGTATTTTTTAATTCTCTATCGATCTTTCGTGAAATGAAAACTCTACACCTTCATTTGGACTTACTGTAAATTTTTTAAACAATTTTAACCCCATTTCATCCCCCCAGACGGCCTGACAAATAATAGCAATGGTACTTTACTATGTATTCTTTGATTCTCTATCGACCTGTAGTGGAATAAAAACTCTACACCTTCATTTGAACTTGCTATTATTTTTTTAAACAAATTTTACCCCATTTCATCCCCCTAGACGGCCTGACAAATAAACTCAATGGTACTCTACCATGTATTCTTTAATTCTCTATGGATCTATCGTGAAATAAAAACTGTACACCTTCATTTTTAATTGCTATTCTTTATCTAAATAATTTTAACCCAATTTAAATAAAATCTGTATCACGGCTTAAATAATGTATGTTAACATTAATTTTATCCATTCAGCAGATGTTGTATAGGTGTATTGTGTTTATATCCCTAAGTTTTCATGTACTTATTCCTAAAACATACATTTTTAATCAAAAGCGGAACCTATATGAATTGAGACCACGGCTTTATCAATTATAGTCCTATCTGAAAATGTGGATGTGGATAACTTCACACCCGTACGTAAAACTATAATATAATAACTTTATAATACCTGATGATGGTTCTATAGCTTTATAATTATACCGAAACGTACGTAGGAGATAGCAAATACGATAAATCTGCGATTTTATCTCCATAAAGAATTTTAGATTATATCTGCGGTTCTGAGAGTTGTAAGTGCTTTGCGGTAAATCGTTAATAAAATATAGCAACGATATCTAAAGGTCCCAAGTTAGAACCCTGGGGTATATCGGACTTCGCTCTATATCTATATGAGTTAGAATATTACAGCGGGGGTAGCATGAATAAAAGAAGATAAGATAAAAATTAAGAAAACAACGATTTTTAAAAGAAATAAATAAAAACAAATAATTCCGTCAATTATGTAGTGTGAGCACAGTAGTCATCTCAGTGACCAACTGATATCATATTTGCGCCGTGGCGGAAATGGTTTTGGCATTGCTGCGTGATCCTAAAGACTTTAAAATGGCATAAAAAGCGGCGACCTTCCGCTAACCGAAACGTTCACACCTTGTTTTTTTTACATCGATTTATTTGTATTAATTACAAACAGCCAGCGATAATGTTTCGCCTTCGAGTTGGCATTCGTTCATTATACAACTTGTTTAATTAAAAAGCCAATTTGGTTGTCACTCCGCGAACACATCACCATAAACCGATCGGATAATTAACCCTTTTTATTGTTTCGAGCTTTATGAAATATTAGAGTGCAGGGGAATCGATAATGCCATTATGATATTGTACCGCCATCGGAAACCCCTGTTTGTTTTTATGGGGTGCTTAGTGAAGGATCAAGTTGATCGTCGTTAATAGCCGTATTTAGAAAAATAAGTTGCTCAGAGATTGTATGCATCAGTTTTTAGTATTACGATGAACCATCTTGTAAACTGTAAATACCTTTAATGTATGAATTTAATATTTTTAATAAACTCATAATATAATTATTGTGTATAAAAGGTGTTCCAGAATTGATGGAGGTGAGCTTTCAGCAAAGATGTAATCCTTCATATATTTTTTTTCTAAAACGCCTTCCCCTCTAAATTACAGCCATCTAAATTACAGCCCTCTAATCTAAAGTTGAGGTAAAAAAAATAATTTGGCGGACAACTTGCACTAAATCTTTCGAGAGATCTTTCGATTTTTTTCTAATACTTATTGGATATTACTGGAAGTAGCTGCTGCACCACATTTGTGGATACTTGTGTATTCGGGTACTTCTCCTCGAAGGACCAGAAACTAACGCCATCGTTTGTGGCAGATTTTATATTCAGTTTTAAATAATAGTACATTACATACCGAGCGGGAAAGTACTCTATTTCAGCCGAGCGGCAAGGTAGTTTACCGAGGTGCGAAGCACCGAGGTAAACTACAGACGCGAGGCTAGAATGAGTTCCCGCGAGGTTTGTATACTATTTTACTCACAATCGGTTAGTAGTTTATGGATTTCTAATACTCACAATCTACCAATAATAATTTCGTTTCAAATATCTGTATCCATTTTCATTATGTGATAAGATGAATTATTTTAAGTAACCTGTGAGATCGTTGCTAGGTAACAAAACAAGTTTGTTGAATCTGACATTTAGGCGATACACGACGCCATTAATTGTATATATAATCAAATTGTGTTTATTTTACAAAAATGTCTGATAGTGAATTTGAATGTACGCCACCAGAAGTGCGGGTAGCTGCAGAGAGAGCTACTGAAGGAATAATTCCTGAAAAAAGCAGGGAGAGGTATGAAAACACCTATGAACTATACAGTAAATGGTGCGTGGCTAAAGGTGTGCAGCATACCTCTGAGACGGTACTTCTTGCTTATTTTTGTGAAATAAGCAAACAAAGTAAAGCCTCCACATTATGGTCAAGATATTCGATGTTGCGAGCAGTATTAAACTTTAGGCATAATGTTGATATTAGTAATTACGCAAAATTGAAGGCATTTTTGAAAAGGAAGAATGAAGGCATCGATACATTTTTAAACAATGCGCCGATAGAATATCTTCATCAAAAGGTAATTTTAATTTATTTAGTGCATATTAAATATATGTTATATTAAATTTTTTTAGGTTGCTTTAATTATTGGCATTTCCGGAGCCTGTAGGTGCGATGAACTTTTAAAAATGAAAATAAGTGACCTGGATATTTTAGAAAATCGAATTATAATAGTGATTCCTGTCACAAAAACCTACTCTTCCCGTACATTTGTAATTACAAAATCGGAATGGATAAATATAATAAAGCAATACTGTGACCTTCGTAATAACATTGACTTTGATAGATTTTTTTTACAAATAAGATTTGGTAAAATTACACGACAGCCTTTTGGGCATAATGCTATAGGAAGTTTTCCCAAAAAAATAGCAACTTATTTAAAGCTGGAAAATGTTAACAGGTTTACAGGACATTGTTTTAGACGTACTTCAGCAACATTATTAGCAAATACAGGTGGAGACATCCTACAGTTGAAAAAGTTGGGGGGTTGGAAATCCAACACCGTAGCAGAGGGATATGTGGAGAATTCATTACATGGACAAATAAAAATTGCTAATATGTTGTCTCATGTAGAAAATCCAGAAACGTCGGCGTCTTCATCTATTTCTGAAACTCATAATTTTGAGCAACACGGTCTTACTTTAACCGTTAATAGTAATCATAATTCCAATGTAACTATTAATATTTATAATTCCAAATAGTTCTCTTTTTGTTATTGTTGTTGTTGTTTCTGAATTAAATAAATGTTGAGTGGATTCTATTCTTTCTAAACCATATTTTAATCAAAAATGACATTGACATTTCCAGGTAAGAAAAGTGACAGATGCTAGCCGGGAAAGTACTTTCCCGGCTAGCTGGGAAAGTAAAGTAAGTAATAAGTCACTTCCCGATTACTTCAAAGGTTAGAAATCCATAAATTACTAACCGATTGTGAGTAAATGATATTTAACAAACTAGCAACTAACAAACTTCCAAAGAAATAATCTGTACTAAAAATGAAGTTCTTCCATACCATAATCTGTGCTTGACAAAATTTTCTTTGTAGTCCAGGAAATAAAACACTAAAAACTGCTTAGCTATTCAGCGACCCCAAAAACCCCAGAGTTGTAATTTTTTTATTTATACTCTTCAAGAATAATTAAAATTCCCTTCTCCTGGAGATGCATATTTTTATATGCTGAAATGCATTTTTTCAAAAGTAATTGAACAATTTAGCTCATGTTTATAGACGTTCTCACCAATCGAACGCACAATTACTGCTCGCGTCCTGTCGCTAAGACTACTATGTTTAATCACTACTCAACAATACTATCTACTATGTATTATTAATCTATTGCAATAAAAAAATCAAATTAAAAATATAAATTATTGTAAATACCTCTAATTAATGCAAACATTTGTAACTACAATAATTAGCGATAACAGATTACTGGTTTTAATTGCATCATTATTTTTTGTAGCCATTTCATATTATATTATTATATTATATTTTTTTTTATGTTCCGGGCACCCCATGATCCCCTCCCCCTGAATCTATTTGCAAGTCGATAAAATTTGGCAGTTATTGATAACAATATTATAAAGATTTTGTGAAACTAGATTTTTGTGTACATAACACCTTTATCCACCAAATTTAAACGCAATCTGTCATATGTTTCGTCATGTAGCTTTTAACTCAAATTTTTATTAATTTAAAAAAAAAATTATACACTCCCCGGCACAAAATTCCGTCACCCTAAAATTTTGCCCAATTTTGATGTTTTATAACTTTTTTATTTTTCATCTGATTTTCATAAATTTTTTACCAGTCTGTAGATCAGTTCATTGTGTGTCTTTTTAATTATTGTAATAAGTCATATTTTTCGTCCAGGCAATATTATACAGGGGTAAATCAAAGTGTTGTTTTTTGTCGTAAACTCAAAACACCCTGTGGAAAAATTGAGGCGAATAATTTTGTTTACAAACTGCTTAAAACTGATCTCTTAAAGAACTCATAATGACAAAGTGATCATCAGCTTGAGTGGTCATTCTCCTTCTGCCAGAGCCTTGCCGCCTAATAAAGTTTCCCGTCTGTAGATACCTATTCCAAACATCACAAACTGTAGACCGCGCAATTCCCAGAGTACGGGAGACATAACTCTTATTGCGGCCATCCTCTATTAAGGCAACAATTCTACCTACGTCTGCTGTAGTTACCATGATGACAACACACTAAATTAACTGTACTGTCAAATATTCTGTCACAATAACCGCGTATTTAGCCAACGTCGATGTTTTTTAATTAAAAATGATAAAATTAACAGCGTTTCATTTAAAATTTTGCTGCTCGCAGAAGAAATGAGATAATGGGATGAATCAAAAAACAAAATGTTTACAATACGTCTAAGATGGCAGCAAACAGTTTGTAAACAAAATTATTCGCCTCAATTTTTCCACAGGGTGTTTTGAGTTTACGACAAAAAACAACACTTTGATTTACCCCTGTATAATATTGCCTGGACGAAAAATATGACTTATTATAATAATTAAAAAGACACACAATGAACTGATCTACAGACTGGTAAAAAATTTATGAAAATCAGATGAAAAATAAAAAAAGTTATAAAACATCAAAATTGGGCAAAATTTTAGGGTGACGGAATTTTGTGCCGGGGAGTGTATAAAAGCAAAACAAACTCATAAAATGAAGAAAATTTAATATGATGTTTTATTTAAACTTAACCAAGCACATACCATACAAAAACAGCGATATGGTGTGTTTTTCTCTTTTTTCTTTTGTGGATTTAATGATTGTGGATTTCTGAGCACTTTTTCGACGTGACCGAAGTCCTGTCGGGATGAAGAAAGCTGTGTCCAACCACGAGAAACTTGTTTTAATTACCTGTTCCAAATAGTTGTTTTGTTATTTGTACTTAATTTGAGACATGGCAACGTTGCGTATGTTTTGAAGTAGCAATGTCATTATATTTGTGTGGCGTCAAACTAGTTATTTATGAGAAGTGTTCGAATTAATTTTTAGTGTTTTAGAATCTCTTGATAATAATGGTGAAATCGCATTTTTCACCATTATTATCAAGAGATATTAGAAGAGACTTCCAAAATGCCGTTTGAAAACGGATATCAGCGTTCATTTCGGCGAAATCGAGGTACGCTTTATTTACTAATTTGTGTTCCGTCTTTTTCTCCACTCTAAGATCCCCCACTCTTCTAGACTGTGTTGCCAACATTTCTGAAATGAAATTCCCTCACAAGCTTTCAAAAATTCCCTTTTTAGCTGAAAAATCCCATTTACCTGCTTTTTTTATTGAAATAAAAGACATCCAAAATATGTGTACAAAATCAGATATTTATTTAAAACAAAATATTAAAAAATAAAGGGACAAATTTAAATGCGAATGCATATAAATAAATATTTATCTGAACTACTTATTAAGAGCTTATTATTAAGAGACATACTAGGTACTTATTAAGAGACATAGCAGTCTTAGGAAGTGTTTTTCGTTAATTTCGTACGATGTTACATTGATTTCTGCAGCTTGCAGAGAACTCCTAAATACGCAAACAGTATTTAGGGAGGATTATAGTCTAGTCCATAGACATATTAACGCCTATGGCCTAGTCGATTTCGTTTTTTTTTTGTTTTTGTGTCGGTCGGCCTCTGCGCCGGAGTGCGGTAAAATTAAAATTATTTTTACCAATTTTCCTAAATTAGGTATTATTCAAGTTTCGTCAAATCTTTTTGTTTCTATTATTTCCAACCACATTTGATCTGTTTGTAAAGCCTTTAATCTAACGATTTCCTCAGTGGTAAAAATTGTATTTAAGCTTCTCCATTCTATTGCTAAGTCAGTCAACTATGTTTTTGGAAGACGATAATTAATTTTAACTGTGTTTCAATGCACGAATTAAAGTTCAATGTTCGGTTTTGGCTTACTGAAAAATTCCCTTTTTTGTCAAAAACCCCCTTTTTCCCTTTTTGATTAAAAAATTCTTTAAATAAGGAAAATTCCCTGCAGTTGGCAACACTGCTTCTAGATGCTTGGACCAAGCATTCACATACATTTGAATAGGACTTTATTTCTCTATCTTTTTTATGCTCGAAGGTCTCTTGTAAGATCCATTGTTACAGAACATGCTTTCCTGTTAACGGAGGATATTTGTCGATCTACATTTTGGGAATGAAAAGCAAATGTAAATATGTTAAAAATATGTAAATATATTTTTTTTAAATGTATTAAAAATGTAACATTTCACCTTTATCCACTAAAAATTTTCTTTGTGTGACCCTTTGCCATGAAAAAATGTCTTGGCGACATTACAAATTTAGGGTTTACTATTATTGGGAGGTTAGATATATACCAAGGAAGTTCAAAAATTGCAAAAAAGTATTTTTTTCAAAAAATGTGCCATGACACCTTTATCCACTTATGTCTTCAATTATTAATCAGGACGCACAAGAGAATACGTATTTGACGATATTGCAAAATCCTCATACCTAAATAAAACAACAATAACAACATGTAATTACCGCAACGTTTGGTGTACTTAATCCAACTCCTCCACCACTTTTTCGGGTTAATAGGCTGCCGGATAACTTGAAATCGATGGTGAAGACTATTACAGTATAGTCACGCTTTTGAAGCGTAATCACAAACATATAAAAAAATAAATTAAGGGGGTTATTCTGGCAATAACGTTTCCCCTTATGGCAAGAGGGCTGCAAACTTCACAAAAGCCTTTCCGCCCTTAACCGTCCTGGCGAGCACTAAACGATTTTCAGCTCGCGTAAGGTTTGTCTACCCGCATGTTCGTTATGCATTAGGTATGGGGTCTCGGTCAAATATTTATCGTAGACAGGAATCTATTCTGGTAATGCGTGTCAATAGAAGTCCTTCAATGGTATATATTAATTACTCCTGTATGTTTTAATATTATTGTGTATTGTGTTAGGTTTAGGTGTATCAATCTCTTGTAAAGTCGCGAATTTCTAATCGTTTGCCGTTGAATCGTTCAGATTATACCATAGGTATAATAGATTGTATAATGCCGAGCTGTGCTCAGACGACGGGCAAGTAATAGCAGTTTACTGTTAGTTTATTTCACGGTTTGAATTTACAATGTGAATTCCAGTTTCTAACGGTGTATTTTGTAAGCGAAAATGTCGACAAGGTCGTATATCTCTAGTCTAATGAAAGAAACACGTCGAATATTGGTCTGGCGAAATATTATTTCACTCTACCAAGAAAAATACTACTTACCTACCTATTGGTTTCTTTTCGTCAGTGTTATTTTTATATCAAGGTATAGGTAAAACGTTTTTCAGGCCTTAGGTCTCAAAGATCACAAAACATATTTATGGATAACATTTTATTATGTATGGAAAGTATGTAATATTGTAAGTTGTAATATGTTTTGTAATATAAGTCTGTCTCCATTTCTGCTAAAACTGCATCTCGAAATTGCATACAGAACGAGTGTAGTTTAGAGGCTGCCTTTATTCCACAAAATGTCGACCGTCCCTAAATCTCGCGATGCGAATAAGCCACATTCTCTTTATTTAAAATATTTTGTAATCCATTCTCAAGGGTGAAAGTCACATAGGAGAAAGTTAAGAGAACGTCTCCTTTATGAACCGACGACCGCATTATTAGCACTATTAATTACACCATAGCTGATATAATCTCTTTATCAGAGATACAATTACCCGAGTTTCTACCACTGCAACAGAAAAACCCCAGCAAAAACCCAAAAAAGTTTAATTATATTTTTCTATTTGCTTGTTCGAATAATAATTGCCTTACAGAGAAGTGGATTTCAAGGCCATCGTAATAATGTATATTTATGGAGTCAAGTATTATTTTAAGATAACTTGTAGGTTGCGAGGGTGATAAAAACGTAGCATATCGATCCTCTGTCTTGTTTTCTGTTTAGTCAACTGCAGTTGCTGATATATCAAGCCAAAACAATGATATTAACACGATGTTATTTCGAGACCCGTCTTATCTAGAGGTCGTCGTGGAAAACAGAATATGTTTACACAAGTCCCTGACCAATATTGTTTATGTTTTGTTCGTATTCATCATCTTCATTTAGGGTATGACTAGGTAAAGGACAGCTAATTAGCAAACTGTCCCATAAAATAATTAGGGGACACAGACGCATAATCATTGTTAGGATAATCAGCCAGTTATGACTAATCTGTTGGTAAAAGGGCCAATCGTGTGCTGGCCACCCAAGGGTGCAGGTTATTTTTATTATAAAAAGGCTGTTTAAGATAATTGCGACTGATTTTACTCGATATACTTGTGCGGTATGTGCAGTTTTGGTGACAGTGACAGAAGGCGCTTTGATATCGCTATATTCGACGACGACGCTATTTTATGCAGTATGTGTTTCCCGAATTTTAAAGGTTTAAAAGTGCAATATCAGCGTGAAAGCGCGCTATAAAACTAAATAATACACTTAAAAAAACGGAAAACTTCACCCTTAAAATTTACAGCGTATACATGCCACCTACTATTAATTTGTAATAAGTCCTATTATCGTACTCCTACATCCAATTGAAAGAGAGTTAAATAAATTATTTAACACTAGCTTAATATGTGTGCTATTTTATGTTTAGTGATATCATACCTATACGATTGCAGTTTGCAAGTACTGAAATTACAAAGTAATTGATTCTTGCAAACATATTGTCAAATATTAACAAAGTTCATTAAATTCATCTTCATAGAAAGGTCTCGAGCAGGTCATTTCTCAACCATTAAAAAACGAAAAAGTAACTACTAACTCAAATATAAGAGATATTTAATAAGGGATTTGATTATTATAATTTACAGGTAACGTAAAATTAGTTTTACAATATTAATTAGAGACATTTTACCTTCTTTGCTGCTTCAAGCTGCTTTGTCTTAACAAAACAATTTAAATTTAGTCCGAAAGGCCATTCCTGAAAAAGTACATTCCTCTTGCCCTAAAACCAGGAGAAAACGGAGATAGATCTTTCTGCAACAGATGATGCTGATGTTCTAATTGTCGAAACTGCTATTAATGAAGCCTATAATACTCAGAGTAGTTACGTGAGACCTACTCATTTGATCATAATTGCTCTTTGTCCTCTTAATAAAGACATTCGATTTTTTAAAAGAGATATCCAAGGAAACATCAAGGAAAGGGCATGTTATAGTTATCTGCATTTACAGAATTCGGAAGTTCTTCATAACTGTAAAAGAAATATATTATTTGATCGCGCATTCAGTGGATGCGACACTACATTAACATTTTTTGGCAACGGGAAAACACAAACTGTAAACTTGAACATACTAGAAGGGAGATGGACGATGCTTTATATATATTTAACAATCCATCATCGATGAAACCAGATATTGCACGAGCTGGAGAAAAAATCACACTAGCTTTATACAAGGCACCTGGAACTGTTACATTGTTAAATAAATTTAGATTCATTTTATTCAACAATGTTTTTGGTTAATCTAATCAAGCAATGATGTTATCAATACTAACACCTACATGTGCTTCTTTAGAATAATATTCTTATCGCGCTTTTCAACAAATTAATTCAGGCGTGGAGAAAATTTGAAGCCTAATGGAAAACAATTAGCTAATTTTGGTGCAAATTCCTACATCTGATACCAGGTCCTATTTTTATCCTTTAATTGATATCTTGCGATTATAAAAAGGGTTGCGGAAAACGATACGGCTGTGCTAAGGTTGGATTGAAGTGTTCAACAATGTGCAATTGTCATGGTCAAGGATGTCTTAATTCAGTGCTAGAGGAAAAATTACCTGAAGATAATCCAATTATTGAATAGACAGTAGTTAGATTTTAATGGATTAGGCCTCAAGGGGAAACCACTTTAAAAAAACACCCCGGGAACAAGCTCTACCCACCTCAGCGGTAATGTGGAAACGGGCTCGAATATAAGAGACATATTAGTAGTAACATTTTCTGTAGTAGAAATAACATTTTGTACATGTGCTTCTTTAGAATAATATTCTTATCGCGCTTTTCAACAAATTAATTCAGGCGTGGAGAAAATTTGAAGCCTAATGGAAAACAATTAGCTAATTTTGGTGCAAATTCCTACATCTGATACCAGGTCCTATTTTTATCCTTTAATTGATATCTTGCGATTATAAAAAGGGTTGCGGAAAACGATACGGCTGTGCTAAGGTTGGATTGAAGTGTTCAACAATGTGCAATTGTCATGGTCAAGGATGTCTTAATTCAGTGCTAGAGGAAAAATTACCTGAAGATAATCCAATTATTGAATAGACAGTAGTTAGATTTTAATGGATTAGGCCTCAAGGGGAAACCACTTTAAAAAAACACCCCGGGAACAAGCTCTACCCACCTCAGCGGTAATGTGGAAACGGGCTCGAATATAAGAGACATATTAGTAGTAACATTTTCTGTAGTAGAAATAACATTTTGTACCTTTACCCAGGTTTGTGTGGGAAAATCTGCTTTGCATGTAACATTTTTCTATGGCCAATGTATATCTAGGTATTTGTCACGTTACTCGTTTTTGCCTAACTTAAGTTTAAGGAAAATAAATAATGTAGAATTTTATACTGAATATTTTAGACCCTTTTAGAAAAAATTAAAAAACTAGCCCGAGTTCACATATTAGAGGGTGGTTTCTGAAGCAAAATGGGATGAAACACCCTCCTGAGAACTCTTTTGATCTGTATTTACACGTCTATAAGGAGTTCGCACCCAAAATTTTAAAACCTTATACAAATATTTCTCCTAAAAAACCTAATTTGCTGTATCGCAACTGTAGTCTAACAACTGTTTTGCTTTTCAGGTTTCGTCAGGTGCAACATGAAGTCCCCACCTAAGCCCCACGAGGACTGCGACGACATCTTCGGCCCCCCGCGTACCTACCCGAGCGGCTACTGCCCCCCGAAGAACCGACCCTCCATGATTTCGGCCAAGTACCGGCAGAAGGAGGAGCGCAGGAAGGTGCTGAAGATCAGCATCAACAAGCTGAAGAAGATCGAGGACCCTGAGGCTAGCCTGTGCCGGTCGGTGCTGATCAACAACACCATGAAGCGGCTGCAAAAGGAGTCGCGCGACGAGAAACTGCAGAAGCAGCAGCTGAACTACCCCCGTTGCTATGACAACGACAATTATTTGAACCTGAAGAGCGAGTTTATCAAGAACGAAGCGAAGGGTTACGATTCCGTGGAGGAGCAGAAGTTGTACATCGATACATTTGCGGTTGAGACTGATTTCGACGCTAAACTAGCCGAAGAAATCAACGAAGTCACTGCCAAAAGTATGGAGGTGTTGGGTAACTTAGCGGAGGAGAACTTAAGTGGCTTCCATGGAGCAGAGGAGTACAACAGACTGTCCAGGAAGCGTTCATTTGACGATATGGAGGATTGCGACGTGCAAGATGTATTATCGCAGTTCTACATGCCTGCGACTCCTAGAATGCTAACCTGCATCGACGATGACGAAGACGTGAACGTCGTGGACGATGAGCCTTTGCCAAAACGTGTAAAACTTGACGAACAAACTATTACTACCTCGGTCACCCACGACGTGGACAAGTTGAGTAGTGATAAATCCGTGACCGACTTTAGTGTAAATAATTTTCTGAACGGCAACATTCGCTCATCAGAATCCAGGCTGAGGTACCTCGGTAACCAAGCCCTCGAGGCAGACTCTAACCCGTACAGTTGTGGGCATGCCTCAATGTTCAATGAATTCCAGAATAACGTCTACCACAATCTGATTGCCTCCCTGGAAACGTAACGCCGATAGACAACGATTTTATTTATGTTTATGTGATAGTGTAAATTGTTTACTTATTTTGAGTTCAGTACTTTAAGAGCCACTTTTTCCAAAGCCGGAGAATAGTATGTAATTTACTATGAATGGGTTTAGGAATGTCTTCCTATGCTTTTTTGTGGTCTGTGGAAAATGTGCGGCAAATCGACAGATTAATACCAGAATTAATGCTTTTAGCTCTCTAATCAAACGCAGTCTCAAAGATCCTGAAGATAGTTTGGTTTTCAACCAAAATTGGCTTCTTCCAAGGTATTGTGGAGACTTGAGCGTAGAGGGCCACTGTGTCTGTGATATATATATAAAGAATATGTTAAGCTTAGATCAATTTAAGAAACACTAAATTGTTAACTTGACCTAGTAGAGATGTACATACGAGGCTTTTAGATTCACAGGGCTCATTTTCTAGATGCGGCTTTAGTATGTTTATGATGTCCTCCCGTGTTTTATATTCGTGTTGGAATACAGTAGCAGCTTGTATTTAAATAAATATTTTTGAAAAGAACAAATTTTTTATAAGATTTTTGAATTTTTATATATTCGTCGCCAGATGGGGATATTTTTGACGTAGGGGGTTATCTAAAAGACCTTTATTAATGTAATTTTGTAAGTGCATTACTTATATTATTTGTTAAATTAATTTGTTATTTTTACTTATCGCCTATTTTTCTTGAATTATTATTTTTGTACTTTATTGGATTCTGCCATATTTATTGTAGTTTTCTTTAGACAAGTGTAAATGTAAATATATTTCTTTTTAAGTTTAATTTCCTGTTAAGTTCACCATTTTTATAATCAAAATATTGTTGGTTATGTACATTTTTTAAGGAGATATCCTTAGAGAGAAAAATTTATTTTTGTTGATACCAAAAGAATTATGTTACCACCGTGCTGACTTACCACCCTTGTATAAAATTTATATTATTATTATTATCATCTCGTATATGTACATTAGGCGTTACCTATTATCCTGGTAATGCGTAATAAAGTACCTGAAAAATTGCTAGTAGTTTTAATTCCAAACCTTCACCCTTATAACCTCTAAAACAGTCTTGTTTTTCAGGATTTATACAGCCTCTAAATTCTCTTGGTCAGCAAAGGAAACTTTACTACATTGACACCTTAGGAACTTCAGTTCTCTTATGTTGGTGAGACGCTCAACTATTTTTATTTAACCTATCCCTATTAGATATTTTGATCTATATTATTACATCCAATGTTTATTGACCAAACGTATTGGTGGTCACTCAGCACATTTAATCAACTTATCAATTGTAACATTTCCTATTTATAAAAAAAAATGAGGCACAGAATATTGCTAACTTCTGACCGATATCAATCTTCAGTGTGTTTACAACAAAATGTTCAACTTCTTGACAGCTTCAATATTTCAAATGATATTCAACATGGTTTTTGGAGAGGCAGATCAATGCAATCAGCGTCCTGTTCTTTGCTTGAGCATGTTTACGAGTGTCTTGATGGTGGGAGGCATGTGGCGGGTCTTTTCTTCAAGTTGATATGTGCCTTCGATTCCCTCAACTTACATTTTGTTGAAAATAAACTCTTCAACTTGGGATTTGGGGAATATTCCTGAACTGGCTGATGACCTTGTTAAAATATAGGTCGATCTTAGTAAAAACGGGGGCGGTTACATCAGAGTGCTGTAAAGTAAATCCGGGTGTACCGCAGGGATCTTTGCTGGGAGCACTTATATTCGTCGTGTTATTTGTCAATCACCTACCCTGACATATTAAAAGTGCAATTGGAAGTTTTGTATAATGTTGCAATGCAAATGATTTGATGGTTAACAGAGGGAACACAGTGTAGGTATACTTCCAAAATAACTTGGTGCACAAAGAGTTCGAAATAACATTTCAAAAATGTAAGATGCATTCAGTTGTAAAACTAGGATCTTTCATGGGCGGTTCATATTGACAATTTAAGTAAAAAACTTAATAAACCATATTATATGCTATTTCTCGCATTAGGGATTCTATACTTATGTATCTGCACTTAATGTATACTATTATAGTCTGCGATGAAACTTGCGTAATCTCAGGGTTTTTACTTATGTATGGGATCTTGCTAGTATAAATAACACCTCCTCTGGTAGAATTTGGATATTTTTCAATATGTGGTGAATGTTGTTACAAAAACCACGTAAACAGAAACTAAAGACCAGGCAGCTAACTACCTAACTGAGAGACACGCTGTTTCGTTAACTATAATCAAAGGCTCCTTTATCTTCCTACTATGTTCAAGGGTTCAAGTATGGACACAATCAGTTCTTGTGATTTTATTTCTGCGTGTCTATTGCTGATAGCACTTTTTTCGTAGGCCGGCAGGAATTTAATGCAGAGAAGCGAATGCGTGCGCCACCTGTTGGTCTAGCTGTTAAGTATCGTAAGCCTCAGCTAGATCACTACCGATGTTTCGTTCTGTCAGAAGTCTTGTGTATTTAGTCACATCTGAGATAACGTCGGATTATTTGCTTATTCCACAAAGAGCCAGCGAATTTTTATTACACAGAAATACATAATTCGAAACATATTTGGGGTTCATCAGAGTAGTAGTGCAGGCCCCTTTTTGTGAGACACAAACTGTTTACTTTTTAAAAAAATTCATATATATAAAATGTTACTATACCTACATAAGAAAGAATCTACCAGGTGAACCAGGCATTGCCAAATGATATGCATTCCTAAGCACAGGACTAAACAATTTGAGAAATCCCCGTTGTCCATTTAACGCTTACTGCTTGTAAACCACTTGCCGCTTCAATTCTAAATTTTTAGTGAAAATAATTTTAAAAACAAAATACTAAGCTTACTCCTGAGAAAGAAGGCTTATTGTAGTGTAGTGGAATTTTTAAATGATAATATTGAGTTAACGATAATCTGTTTTCTGTTTGTTAAACTTACATTGTGATTTTAACATCAACTGTGACCTGTCCTATACGTCTAAAGGATTAATAAAGATTTATTTATTTCATCACAATGCACACGCAGCAATACCCACACACTAATGAAAAGAACAAAATTATCAAAACACGATAAAATATCCAAAAAAACGCTTTAAAAACCCAAAATATCAGACTAAATGACAGTAAGGACCACGATGTTAACAAACAGGGATTAATTTTTTTTATCAAAATTTGGCATTTGTTAAAATCGCGTTTTTGTCTGTCACAATCGGTTTCGAATAAAGAAAAATACTATGCCACTATTATATTGAAGAAAAACTAGATTTTTATTGGTTTTAACAATATACATATAATCGTTCTGTCAGAAGTCTTGTGTATAGTCGTCCAGGCATTGCGAAGCATAGGACTAATCAATTTAACAAAACAAAATCCACGTTGTAGGCCAATCATAATATATAGTACATTAAAGTTGCAAATTAACGGCTAGTTCTGATTTTTTAATAATGTTCGGACCATTCATTACCAGTGGTGTACTTATATCCAAGTTTGCAGTTTCGAAAGACCTGCGCTAATTTCGTAGCACTTGAAAAACCGACCAGTTTTCGCACATTTTTCTGTTTTTTTATTATATTTTGTGAAAAGTAATCTTGGGTTTGTAGCATTTCATTACATAGAGAAATAAGCAAATAGACGAATAAGAAGGAAGACAAGACACACTTACCAGTGCTATATCTGGATATACATACGGTAACGAACCACTATACACACGGAAACGAACCACTTAGAAGTTGTACAAGTTCTTTCACCGTTATTGAGGATCTTCAGAGCAGTGTACGATTTATTTCATTGATCATTTATACTTGAATTTAAAATATTAATACTCCAACACTTGCAGTGACGTTTTATGACATTAGTTTTTGACGGAACTCAAATTCTTAGAATACACAAACCTAGTCTACTATTTATATTTGTTCTATTTGAACATATTATATATAAAAGCATTAGGCATACAGTTATCCAGAAGATGTTAAACTTTAAAATGCATAAAATCTTGTTGAACCTATTGAAAAACAACTACTTTCTCCAACTATATACGGGAGAATATTGAATTACATATACAATAGAGTTCTGAAGCATTCAAAGAGGGAGTGATACAGAAATTGCTTGCTTAGTCAAAACTAAAATCATTTGTTGGTTTTATGTATTAACTGTTTCTTCGAAAATTCGAAAAAAATCCAATTTTCACCCTGGATATATTTATTAGCTTTGAAATATTTGGTACTTCTAAGTGGTTCGTTTCCGTGTGTATAGTGGTTCGTTTCCGTATGTATGTCCAGATATAGCACTGGTAAGTGTGTCTTCCTTCTTATTCGTCTATTTGCTTATTTCTCTATGTAATGAAATGCTACAAACCCAAGATTATTTTTCACAAAACATATGAATAGCAAAGAATTTCAAAGCTAATATATATATATATATATATATATATATATATATATATATATATATATATATATATATATATATATATATATATATATATATATATATATATATATATACTAATATATATATATATATATATATATATATATATATATATATATATATATATATATATTTTGTGAAAAGTAATCTTGGGTTTGTAGCATTTCATTACATAGAAATAAGCAACTAGACGAATAAGAAAGAAAAACACACTTACCAGTACTATATCTGGACACACATACGGAAATGAATCACTATGCATATGAAAACGAACCACTTAGAAGTTGTACAAGTTCTTTCACCTTTCTTGAGGATCTTCAGAGCAGTATACGATTTATTTCATTGATCATTCATACTTGAATTTAAATTACCAATACACCAACACTAAAACTTTAAAATTATGCATTTTAAAGTTTAACATCTTCTGAATAACTGTATGCCTAATACTTTTATATATAATATGTTCAAATAGAACAAATATAAATAGTAGACTAGGTTTGTGTATTCTAAGAATGAGTTCCGTCAAAAACTAATGTCATAAAACGTCACTGCAAGTGTTGGTGTATTGGTAATTTAAATTCAAGTATGAATGATCAATGAAATAAATCGTATACTGCTCTGAAGATCCTCAAGAAAGGTGAAAGAACTTGTACAACTTCTAAGTGGTTCGTTTTCATATGCATAGTGATTCATTTCCGTATGTGTGTCCAGATATAGTACTGGTAAGTGTGTTTTTCTTTCTTATTCGTCTAGTTGCTTATTTCTATGTAATGAAATGCTACAAACCCAAGATTACTTTTCACAAAATAAATATGAATAGCAAAGAATTTCAAAGCTAATATATATATATATATATATATATATATATATATATATATATATATATACTAATATATATATATATATATATATATATATATATATATATATATATATATATATATATATATATATATATATATATATATATATATACATATATATATATATATATATATATATATATATATATATATATATATATATATATATATATATATATATATATATATATATATATATATATATATATATACTAATATATATATATATATATATATATATATATATATATATATATATATATATATATATATATATATATATATATATATATATATATATATATATATATATATATATATATACTAATATATATATATATCCATATGGATATATGGATATATGGATATGGATATATCCATATGGATATATGGATTTGAATAGTTAATTTTGCCCGCTTCGTGATTGGTTCGAATTCGTCCGATTCAGCCTGAAAAATAGGTAGTGGATCGTCGACGTCGTCTTCTCCTCCTTCGGCAATCTGAATTACGGCGACGTTATTGCAAAGTGCCGAGCATTAAAGGCCTGCTATTAGGCAGGTACAGCCACCTCCGCTACAGCCTTTCTTGCACCAACAACACCTCTTATTAGAGGGGTTATTGCTTGCACCCGTATGAGAGAACTTTCAGACGGGAGGGGGTGCCACTTCACTAATTATTGTTGTTGGATTGAGCCCTGATTTCGCATTATAGTAAAATTTGTCTAAGCAGATTAGAAGAAGTCATATGCGTCATCATCATTAGAAGAAGTCATATACAAAGTCATAATTTGTCTAAGCAGAAGTCATATGTGATTTCTGGTTACTCATAGAAAAAGGTGTGGAGAGGGACTCAATCGACTGGAACGAACGGCAATCGGAATTTATTTTCGTTAAAAATAATAGAAAATTAAAAAATCAAAAAATCAAAAATAAAAAGAAACATCGCAGTTGCAGTATATTTAGTAGTAGTGTTTAATATTATCAGTCTACGGTTATACCATCATTGTTTTAAGTAATTGAAAATTGAATAGCGGTGTGGATCTAGTTGTCTTTTGTCTTAAAAGACGCCACGAAGGGACATCTCAGGGATTTAACCAGTTGCCTGTTGTGTCGCGATATGCCACTCGTCGTGAAGTCTTGTTGGGGGCACAAACGTAATCTATTATTAAGTATATCAAATAAACCGCTGCTTAAATGTAAAGTGTTAAATACTGTATACTAAGGAAATAAAAATCACATCTCTTTTTGATTAAGGTTTTCCTAAATTATTGTAATGATTTAGCTGTGATATGGCAGGCTTGTAAACTAAGTTCGGGGCATGTGATCCCCAAAGCATGTCCATGTGGTTTGCTTCTGGTATAATCCGATACGAGACAACACTGCGTAGATTGGCCATCAGTATTTCTGCATCCTGAAAGTGATTGAAATATTTATGAAGTTTATATTAATCCAGAAAAAGCAGAATTACAATGTACATTAACAGGTAACTAACTACCAAGAACTGTAAACTAGACAGGATAGTTACATCAAGCAAATCTGTCAGTCAGCATTACCGCAACCCTCTATGCACCGTGACGTAAGCGCGGGTACAATATAGAGAACTCAGACTTGTGGAAGTATTGAACAGTATCTTTTTCACATATTTTACGTCTTTTTAAATAAATCACCAGTTTTTTTAAAAAGTTAGGTTTCTTTATGGTGGTCTAGTACGTATTTTCTGATGATTGAAAATATTGTTACATTTATATTATTATCGGTGTAGGTACTAATTATTAAAAAGAAATTATAGATATAAAAGGACAATGTAGAATACAAATAGGGAGGAAATAATGTTATTCTTCTCTTTTTAATGATTTTAAATAAATTGTAAACAATTTTTAGATAGATATAGATTTTTAGATATATATTTAGATATATATATATATATATATATATATATATATATATATATATATATATATATATATATATATATATATATATATATATATATATATATATATATATATATATATATATATATATATATATATATACACTTTCGGCCTGTGCGAATAGATATACCCCATGGGCAAAGAATATTAATTGACAGGAAGCAAATATTTGACCGAGAAGGTATATACGAGCCAATCATATACCGATGAAGGTATAGCTCAACGTACAACTCTGATACGTACTGTGTACTAATTACGGATGAATGGACAGACGTATGGATCTATTTTTATTGACTTTTTGTTGTTTTTTTAAATGGATGTGAATTTTTTTAAAATGGATAATTCTTTGTGCTCTGAAATTAATATATATATATATATATATATATATATATATATATATATATATATATATATATATATATATATATATATATATATATATTTTAATTGAATCAACTAAATATTTAAAAAAGCAGTCAAATACAAATAGCTTACAGATAAAACCTTATTCAACAGCTACGCAAAATATTTTTCCTTAATACGTCAGTATAACTGCACGAGCAATTTCAAAGAATGGGTCTAATAAGCCGGTCCGTTAAGAAGGCTTAATAATCTTTGCGATGGGAGTAAAGCTTGTATATTTTATAGTTCCAACATGACTAGTATTTGTGAAAAGATTAAAAGAGCTTTGGGAACGAGCAACTCATATGTGTATACCAGCGAACAATGATGAAATTCAAATATTAAAACTATTATTTTAGAGAAAACCACACATTTCAAAAATGAAATATATTACAATTGTATTATAACTGATATGTATATAATTCTATTTTAACATAATATATGTTAAAAATAATAAAATTTATGTTAAAGTTGCTTTTTTTAACTGTTTGTTTCTCGTGGTGATAAAAAATAACAGACACTATATGTCTTTGCTCTTAAAATATACTTAAACTTAAACTCACACAATGAAAACACACATTTAAAAAGTTCCAGTAAGAAATACACAAAACAATAAAAATAAACTAGTACTATATCCCGAAAATCAGAAAAACTAAGCTTGTCAACTGTCACAGTTATAAAATACCATTTAACCTCATATGAGTCTGGTCTTTTCCCGCTTTAATGGTACCCGCGCTTACGTCACGATGCAGCGCGTCCGAGGAGATAAGTAGGTGGGGGTCGTCGGATATAGAGCTAAATGGGAAGTAACCGTCCTGTCTAGTTTAAAGTTCTTGACTAACTACAACATTTGTTTTTAGGTTATGTTCACTCATTTATAGAATAGTACATGGGGAAGAAGGTGTCCGTGGAAATCGGCAGATCTACAACACGTCGTCACAGCATAAACACAAACCAGCAGGCCACCTCTCTCCCACCACTTTCCATATATCTGAGCAAATATGAACCGATGACGTAAATTCTTCATTTTGGTATAGAAGACAGAGAGGTATTCCGAGAAATATACAGCCTACTTTAAACTTATATTTATGGCGGGGAATTCTGGAATTCTCCGAGGGGGGGGGGGGTTCATAAGAAAATAAAATTCCTTATTTGTCGGAATATCTCAGATAGGTTGATTATTCATTACTTCACTCGTAAGCAGAAATATTTGCCAATGGAAGCTTTTACTGCGATTTCTAAATTGTAAATGTCAATAGACAATATTCGGTTTCAGAATTCAGCTCCTTTTCCGCAACATTTTTAGAAAGACTCAAATAATATTAATTGCCCGAATAAATCAGATTCTTTTCGATATCCAGGGTGTCAGGGCTGTTGTTATTTAGTGTTAAAGAAAATTAATATGAATTCGTCTGTAATTACGTTGTATACCTACAAGTTTTTATTGACGTTATCATGGACAAGTAAAATGTTAAAAGGTATTTTCTAAATTAAATTAATTGATAAAATCCAGAATTTGTTCCACCGTTGCTCAGCAAACTTTTTCAACATTGATAATAATAAATGTGGAAAGTGATATATCTTACAATATCGATAACACCATAAATGCTTATTAGAGTATGAACCATATTTTAAAAAATATGGTCTGGTCGAATTGGCCAAAGAAAGCCTGATAATTCATTGTGATCTATCTCTTCTTAAATGGGTATCTAATATTGTATTATTTCCAAAATGCACTTTAACATTATAGTGATTTTGTTTATTCTATCTGTGCATCCTGATATATGTCTACATTGTGACATATATGTCTACAAACTATATTGTTATTGTTATTTGTTTTTTTTATATTTTTTGTGCGTTGACGACTAAATCATGGTATTACTCAAATGTATCAAATTTCTTATTTGTGGTTAAAAAAAGCTTTCATTCTATTAGAGTTGGGGGCCTTGTAGGCATTTCCCGATGGGCCCCAACAGACCAGTCCGGATCTGTAGGTAGGTAAAAATTAAAATCAATTTCAGTATAGTTCTTAACGTTTGAGAACTATTTGAATTTGAAAAACTATTTGATACTCAAAGAGTATGTACTAGAGTTGCATATGCCATAAAGGCAAACGTGTGGTAAATGCTATAAGAACAAGTAGGGGAGAATCGGGTAGCACTAGACCGGTTATTAGCTTTTGCTAAGATATAAGATTTGCGAACGAACAATACTAACATACCTAATAACATATCTTCAGTACGGCCCAATGAGTTGACGGGTACAGCAGTAGGTTCCGTTTGTTGCAATTTTTTACGTACACGTGAAGACAGTGGTTCGGCTGGGCAGTGGTTTTACTGTTGCTTATTTCACTGTGTATTCATTGGTCATTCATTAGTAAGTATGCAAATGTGACAATAGAGTGGGCATGCTAATCGAATGTTCTTTTATAAAAATAGTTTTGCAATCGGGTATCATTGGACACATACTTGTCGAGTATTATCGGACGTGAGATGAATTGAAATATTTTGTTTACAAACCGGATATAAAAAATGCATAACGTTTGTTATGAAAAATATTCGTGGCCAATGGGAAGAAGACCATATGAGGGGAGCCGTTGAAAAAGTACCTCAAAATGATTTCAATCATAGAAGCAGCACTTAGGTATGGCATTACAAAAAATACTTTTGCAGACAAAGTAAAAGATGGTCACAAAAAAGCGAAGTGCTCACATCTACGCCGTTCAAAAAGGAACTGGAGGAAAAAAATTAAAAGAAAGCTGAAAAGGTAAAGAGGAACATTGGCAGCAAAAACGACAGCTTATTCAGGAAACCTCCAACAGGGAAAAGAAAAACAAGCACCCACGTTGGCAAAAGAGAAAAATAAAGAATCTATAGAAGAAACTTATTGCGCAATTTGTCATGAAATTTTTGAAGAAAATTGGATCCACTGTTGCGTGTGCAAGAGTTGGGTCCACGAAGCATGTTCAGATGCAGAAAAGCCCCAATCATATTACAAATGTGATAACTGTTTTTTTGTGTGTGTCTGACAATACCCTCCATTTAGATATAATTTCAAATTGTTTTTTTGTTGGAAGAATTTATTGCTTATTTTGTGAGGTATAGTTTTGTTGACTTTTATATGTTTATGAAGTAACGTATAAAATGTTATTCAGTTAAAAAAATACTAACAAAGGTATTTTTTGTAGTTATATAATTATTTGTTAAGGTATCCGGTCCTACCCGACTCTCCCCTAGGTATTTTCTCGACAATAATTACCTTGGTACTTAGAAAATAATCGTTCGATCCCAAGAATATGTAAAATGGAACAGTAATTTGAGATAAGTTGTAGCTTGGAGGAGTTGATTGGTGGTAGTGATTTTGATTCAGTTTTGTGCCATAGTCGAATAATTGAAACTCACCTGTAATAGATATATCTATAAGTAGAGACCAAGATTACTAAATGTATAGGTTGCCTGATATATGTGGCCTAGACAATTTAAGAGGATTTAATAGACTATTTAAGAATGCGAACTACGCAATAAATCATCAGAGAGATGTGATATATACAATACAGGAACGATAAAGTAACAGGATGGTTACATTCAGTTTAGCTCTATGTTCACCAACTTCCACCTATCTTCACTCTACTCGCGTAAACATCGTGAACTTAAGCGTTCCTGCAAAATATGGTAACGATTCAGGCGTAAATGAGCTTTTACCCTTATTCCAATTGATAAGTGTTTGTGTTTTTGGTGTGATTTCCAGCTTGTTTTAATTATTTTAAGACTGTGTTGCTCTTTAAAATCTGAAATATGAGTATTGTATTGTCTGTATATTTTTAAAGGATAATAATAAATGAGACAATAAAGTGCCTGTTGCTTTGAGAAGCAGAATTGATTATTATATAGATACTATAAATAAGGTATATCTCAATAATTATATATAAATGAAATATGAAATAGTCAATATATAAATGAAATGAGAAATGAATAAGATAATAGGTATCTTGTCTTACTGATGATTTAATGCAGACTTGGCCTTCTCAAATCGTCTCTACTTTAGCAATACTTCGCAATAAGTTAAAAATGTTAAAAGTGGATCAAACGTTTATACAAACATTACCTGAGTTAGCTGTTTGAAGAAAGTGAATGGCTACTTTGAACGAGGATCCAGCTGGATCGTTGGTACCTGCTACCGAATAAAGGGACTGGAAAATAATGAATGTATATATTATGTTCTTACTTAGTGGACGAGATATATCTTGAGGCTATTGCGAATTGAAGAAAAAAAATACTCACGTAATTTGCTTGGTTGGAGTTACCACCAATGAGTTCAAAAATACGTCTACAAATAAACACAACAGGCGAGTCAGCTTTACACATTGTTTGTGCTAGGTAGGATACTACCTTGCTATATGAAGCCATTTCTTGTAAATCCAGAATGTCTATTATATGCTAGAAGTAACTCCTCTTAGGAACAATCACAGACAATAATAGTTGTACTTTGTACTTACCGAAAATAAGTTTAAAACAAATGTCTGTTTTGCGAAATTTATCCATGGCGACGTTACATGTCTCATATAAGTAACTGGTGCTAACAAAATTGCAAACTTTATTTTGCTGTTGTATGCAGGTCTCGTAGCTAGTAAAACTAGTAATTCCGTACACCCTTGCGAGAAACACACAACAGAAACGTTGGATTGGTTTCTTACACTCGTAATATAGTCGATGTTTGCAGGAATGTCATAGAGGCCAGCTTCATGGAAGCTGAAATAAAGTATAGGTACCCTTCGTGAATTCAACTGGCAAAATATAGGTCAAACCCAAAATATAGGTCAAATTTGAATCAACTGGACCGAAAATTCCGTAAGGTAGAGGCCGGGAAAATCAAAAATATGACGACAATGACGTCACAAGACCGGTCTGGTGATTTTACACTATTTTAAATCAAGTTATCTATGAAGTACCGTACCCCGGGATTCTAAAAATCATTCCCTACGTATTTCTCGAAATGGTAGGATAGAGATATACAGAATGGGTAAGTTAGATAGAGTAAGGAAGATCGGACGTGAAACAACGAATCCCTCATACACCAGAGCAGTTAGTTACGGCGTCGTCCGCTGCTTGTAGTGGTTGTTGATTATACTCGTAAAATGTTGTACGTTTTTCCTTAGTAAAAAGCTCTATTTCAAAGTTGTATTAAAGTTAAAATAATAATTGAATGTGTAAGACTCCTCAAATGTATTTAGTTCTTGGTGATAATTCGTAAAATAGACATCGGAAGGTGGTTTGTTTTCGTTGTGGCGCGACTTGTTATCTGTGGAATAGTCAATGCCGGTACTTAGTGGATGTTTTTCTGTGTAAATTTTAAATGTTCTGTGTAAATTTTAAATGTTCTGTGTAAATTTTAAAAGTATGTTTCTTGTGTTATAAAAAACGTGTTAGTTAAAAATATACTTCACTACTTAGGGTAGGTATCATTTACAATAAAATGCCGTAAAGATATTGGCTATTTTCTAGAAAAAAGTGCAAACAAAATAATATCCAGGTATTTTAAAAAGTAAAATCTTATTTTTTTCCATTAAGGCTTCTAAATGTTGCATACCTAAGTGCTCAAGCAATTACGCGATAGTACCAATACTTATGTGTCCGTGTTTTCGTTTACAAAAGATGAGGAAATTTAACAAATATGGATTAAATCCATTCATAGAGAGTCGTCCTACAAAACATTCAGTAGTCTCTATTAGGTATTTTTCAGAGTCCTATATTATAAAAATAGATACTTAGAATGACTAGGGACGCGGTGGTTTTATCTTGGAGGTTCCTAGAGAGAAACCAAATCTTACAAAAAACGCTCTTCCTTCAATATTTCCGAAAAATTTCGACAACTTTTTACTTAAATTTAGGAAGAAAAATTTGTTCCATTTCCTTTTTAAAATTTCAGAGAATTTTATTAGTTTTTTTAAAGATGATTGCGTTTCAAATGCGTGTCGTACAATTGTTTTAGGATTAAAAGAGATTGAAAGTTGATGTTTTTATAACAATAAAATTATCTCTTCTTCAAAATTTATTATTAAATTTATTCATGGATATTAGGAAACGATTTAATTTGCGCAAAATGGTCACAGTTTGATTGTTTATTAAGCCATATAAATTCAAACGACATCAGAAAAGTTGTGGACCAAATGGAGGGCCTAAAAATAGCATGCAAAGATTCACAAAAATCAATAAATAGCCTGTTAGATGATTAGAAATTGTTTAATATACATTACTACAAATTCAGATTTTTTCATACAATTTATCAACTCTTCTGAAAACGACTCTGTTGAGGTTAGCGGATGCCTTAAATATTTAACAAGAGGTGCTTTAAAGCAACCATCGGAATTATTCTTTGAGGTTTCTATTCAAGCCTATCAAATATTTAATGAGCTTATTTCAGATAAATACGAAAGTTTTTAAAGAGAGGTAAACATAGGATCATTTTGCGGGAGATGATAATTTTAAAATTAGAAAAGTATGTAGAAGAAATGAATGAAAAATGTGTTTTATATAACAAAACACTAAATTCAATATTAACCAAAACTAGCCATATTCTTTCCAATATATTCCTTAATAATTATTCGAAAATAATCAACAATGAAATTGACAGTCAAATTAAGGATAGATCAAACAGACAATTAATAAAATTTCATAGATAGATCTTCGTTTTGCAATCGGTTTTAGTGGAGATTGGGCTACTGGCGAAGCCTCCTTAAGAGCCAACGCGTCTATTAGGGTACCTCTATGGTGATGTGGAAACCCCCTTTCAAGTTATTTTATGATAAGTAACAGTTTCTTTTGAAATATATTCTGTTTTACTCATAAAAACCTCTGTATATTGTATATTAAGTTATGCCGTGACCAGACCAGTATCGTGACGTTCTTATTACGTACGAAAATTCTTATCCCCGGCCTGTCTTACGGAGGTCTCGGTTCGATATGGTGGGATAGATAATTGCCACCGAAGACCTCCAACTACACAAAAGACACAGGAAAATAATATACTGCAATGTTGCCGGTTCACGCAGCGAACAGGATGTACCCTCCAATGAAACACCAGTATACATATAATTATGGTAAAGATTTTTGCTGCGACTTGAAAGCTGAGATTTACCTGAAATTCCAAAATTTCGATGCCTGCTCGACAGGATCTAGAGCTACATGCTTCTTGCTCAACGTGCTTCCTCTGGTGTTTACCAACCATACATCAAATCCCTGGCGCAACACCTCAAACCCTAACGATCTATCTGGCCCAGCGTTTAGAAAGTCGTAGAAAGTGCATAAGAAGCAATGGAAAAATATTACTGGCGGCCCCAGGGACTTGCACGAGGAGTTATTCCCGCAGGGTATACGCACAGTTAATAGAACATATCCATCTTCTGTGACAATTGTATGGTTCTCGTATGTGTAGTTGTGGTTGTTCAAGTAAACAAACTAAAAATTGTTCGTGTCTATACAGTCTTTACTATTAAAGAGTCTAACGTATGGTCCGAAAGTTTCGGGAAAAAATGACCTGGTTTGATTGAATGACAAAATGCATTTATAATGAAGTAGGTCATAGAATTAAAATGTCACCATTTATGTCATTTAAATAAACAAAGCAAAAGATTTTGGTTTCGCTTCGCAAAATGTCTTATAAAATTGATCTTCGTCGAGGTGTTTATAATCTGGTTGGGCGAATGTCGAAACGAGACAATGTCGATATTTATCGAGATCACAACATAAGCAAATCGACAATTTATCGCACAATTAAAGAATGTCAAGAAGGGATACCATGTGTAAACTTGCCTAAATGCGGTCGGCCGCGGGTTTTGAACCATTTAAGAGAGGGAAGACTGATTGAAGCAGCTAAACACAAAATTGGGATCTCACAGCGAAAACTGGCCAGGAGGTTTAATGTTGGAAAGACTACGGTGTTTAGGACCCTATCAAGAATATTGTCTTCCGGAAAAGGAGGAAAGCTCCAAAATACACAGAGGTTCAGTTAGAGAGAATTCCGAGATGTTGCCGCGCTTTGAGGCGAGTGCATTTCGTCAACAAATTGATCGTGATGGACGATGAAAAATATTTCACGTTGTCCAACTCTGAGATGAAGGGCAGTGATGGTTTCTACACGGACGATTACGAGAATGTCCCCGATGATGTGAGATTAAAAAGCAAAAAAAAGTTTGAGGACAAAATTTTGGTGTGGTGTGCAATTTCTGAGACTGGCTTCATCTCGCAGCCCTACACTGGCGTTGTTCGGGGCGAAGCCTTAAATGCAGAGCTTTATATCCAGAGATGTCTCTCTAAACTGCTTCAGTTTTTGAACAGACATCATGCGGATGATGAAATAATGTTTTGGCCAGATATTGCTTCATGCCATTACGCGAGAATCACAAGGGACAAGGGAGGCCAACAACATTAACTTTGTACCGAAAGTAGACAATTCCCCTAACCTACCTCAGGCTCGCCCAATTGAAGAGTTCTGGGCAATATTGAGTCGGAAAGTCTATAATAACGGATGGGAAGCACAAAATGAAGAACAATTGCGACGCCGTATATCCAGAAAAATTAGAGAAATTAACGCTGAAGTCGTCCAAAGGATGATGCAACGCGTCAGGACAATACTTAGGCAAACCGAAAATAACGGTCCCTTGTCGATTATTTGAATTTTGTTTTATAATAAGGATAGTTAAGATAGATTGTTTAAGAATGTGATTAAAATATAAAACTATTTTTATAAGAGTTATTAGCCTGAATTTTTTCCCAAAACTTTCGGACCATACGTTAGTTTGTTTTGAAAACTCACCGGATTTTCTGCAGTGTCTAACAAGGCACTCGCCGACGACGTATAATATGCCAGGCCCAGGAAAACCACGTTCAACAGAAACATTTTTTAAAAATGTTGTAAATAGTGCGTCCTTCGCCGACAGTGTAGTAAATAGGTATTGTTATCTCTTACAAAATTACCTAGTTGAATAATATGCTAGTTGAATATATCTAGTTTAAATATGCGTATGATTGGATTACTTACGACAGGTACATATATTTATTATGGCGATAATGTTTAACGGCTTCATTGCTTCATCACCAGTTTTTTATAGATAAAGTAATCAGTGGCGGCTCGTGACTAAAGCATCAGGTAGGCCAGACAAATTTAATCTTAATATTAAATTTGGTATGCGAAGCATTAATGGCGCCCCAGGCGAAAATTTTTCAAATTTTCTAGGTCACGCGTTTTCGTGGCACTTCAGAATTTCAATGAAAAATCCATTTACAAAAAATTACAGGAGGTTAATATAATTATTTTCATAGGTAAATAAGTAAATTCAATGGAGTTTTAAAATCAAAAATGTCTAACCTAATTTTGCAATATTTATTTCCAAAAATAAGCCGTAAAATTGTCAAAAGTGTTTAACTAAGTAGTTACCTACTTTATTTGCTTACTTAGATGCTGCTCCAAATAGTAGATGTATGAGTGAAGGGGTGTTAAACGCTAACATTTAGTTTTATACAGTTGTAACACAACAACTGGCGAACAAACAGGTTTAAATATATTTGCTTTTTGTTTGCAAACCAGTGGAATGCAGAGTAGTAGCTCCCATGAAATTATTGGAAAACGGATCTTTGAGGAATACTTTTGAAGTGTACTATACTAGAATTCGTTTAAACGTGATAGTGACCAAGACAGCGTTTCAATGGCCAAGACGAAGACCAGAGAATATTGATATTCTCTGCTGCCGCTTTGTTTTAACTTCGGAGGACAAAGACATAGACAGTGAGTATGAGTTCTAGGTTATATAGTTACAGCTTCTAAAAAAGGCATCATATCGGCCAAAAGCAAGTACACAAAATGCTATGCACAACTAATTATTTTTCTCTTTTCCGAGCAAAAATGAAAAGCACAGAATGAATACCTACCTTATCTTATGTCTTATTATGGAAATAGCTAATATTGCCTTAAACAGCTTGCTTATCTAGCTTGCAACTTGGAACTGAATACTCTTTGGTGTGGTGGGTTCGAATTCCACATGCGGACAATTTTTCGTTAGAAAAATTAACCCTAAACAGTGGTTTAGACTCCACATCTCATACAATTTTAATTTTCTGTTAATACAGATGTTTATTATAAATGAAAGTATTGAACATAGAAGATATAGATTATGTATTTCCAAGGTTGCCTTACATTTTGCCTGACGTTTTTCGATTTAAAGTTCGATTTGACTCAACATCTGTAGGTATCTCGACGTAGCAGGTCATGGAGTTTTTGTCAAAATAAATATTCAAGGTGGCAGACGTTTTGATCATTTATTGTCCCATTCTACTCAAACTCGGCATCGGTGTTTGAGTAGAGTCGTCGCAGATCAAGATCGATTAAATTAGATAGGTTGCCCCTTAACTTATGCGGGGGATCCGTCAGGGGGAAATGTGATGTCATCTTTGTATTTTGGCAGACGTCTGACAATTTATTTTCAAGTTTCTCAGCGTTTTTCCGAGTTATTTGGTGATTTTTATGTGTAAATACTATTTAATAACATTATATGATTATATATTGAAACTTTTGATAGGACAATATAATAAATTATATTAGCAATATTTATACAAAGATGAGGTCGCATAGTCGGATTGTAAGTTACGAGGCAACCTATCTAATTTAATCGATCTTGGTCGCAGATCACCAATGTTTGTGCCAGGTCAATTTAATATTCCAAATGACGGTCCCAAATTTACTGTCCGATTAGACTCATCTTTCTTGGAATTGATTCTTGGTCATGCTGCTTAGGAAATGCTGCGATTTTGAGCTTCCCAATATGAAGATTAAAAAGGACGACATATGCTGAGCGTATATTTCCAATAATGGTTGATGGACAGAAACAAGAACCTAAGCGTCTACAGAATTGAATAAAAATGAACTTTTGATTACTTTAAATGTAGATATTATGTCCTGTTTAGATTTTTACTGTTATATCTTGGAAAATATTTTATTGTTATCTCAATGTAGAAGCAGTAAGAAATACTAATGTTTATGTATTCATAAATAATAATTTGAATGAAAGACACGTCTCATTTTTTATATATATTTTATATATATTTTATATTCTAAAATTTTATATATATTTTAATCTAAACTGTCCTATATTGGTATTAGCTAATAAATCTGGCAACTCTAGCCGTCTGTTAAATATAATTTGTCTTTTATTATCATTTCCCAATTCGTCACATTACTATCTTTCCGGGTTATTTACCATTGTATATTCAAATTATGAAAACATCTCCAAAGGGTTACTTCGACGAAAAAGTTCCCCAGGTATCGACCAAGAGGTCCAGCTGTGATGAGTTTTTACTTAGTACTTATAAATTAGTACTTACCTGAAACATATTAGATGAACTAATAGAATTTCAAATTACGAATTTTGCTCGATACCTTTCGGATTTTCTTGTGATTTTGAACCTGACTTAGTGGACGCTGCTGCAATCTGCAGTACATTGGTTTATTTCTTAAGTGGGCCTTATTAGCCACCTTACCTAAATTTAGCCCTGTTTGAGGTCGTAATTTGTAGAAAATAGTTTCTGTATAAGTAGCAAATGGTTTTTTATAAAAAGGAAATGTCTGACGGGACATATTTTGCCAACCAAATATATTGCAGCCTTAATTTATAATTGATCAGTGCAATGGTTGTTTACAGTAACGAATTGTATAGGTATCCTATATAATATATAAAAATAAGTAACCTCATACAACTAGAGTGTTATTTGTTAAATTCAAGTACATGTTTTCCAGACTTGGGTCGAATACCTAAAAACGGTAATCGAATACGAATACCGAATTCAGTTCTGGAAAGGAATTCGAATACAGCGGATTCGAATCCAGGGTTCTAAAGTATATTTGAATACGGAGTATTCGAATCCATGTATTCATGTTAAACGGATATTATTTAAGAATATTAATTAAGACAGGAACATTTTTATTACTTATTTATTTTTGCTAAAGAATAAAACAAAAGCTGAAACAGGGCAAGTAAATGAAATTGACTATTGAGCTGTTCACTTTAATTGTCAGTTCCATTTGCTTTTAGTAAAACTAGTATTTCAAATGATTCGTCTCTGAGTTTCTACCACGCTTGTGGGTTGTATGTTTATCATACCTGCAAACGAGAAGTTAGACAGTCTTGAAGATATAGTTCTCTTATCCTCAAGATACCGAAGCAGCTGTAGTTGAACTTTTCGTGTAATTTTTTCTTTTGAGCCTTTTATTTAGGCTACATTGTTTTCATTATTATTTTCAGATTCAAATTCAAAGAAACTTATATCCTCTCTAATTTCTCTATCCTCAGCCATTACATTATCATTTTCCACATGTTTTAACTGAAGTTCTACTTTATCTCCAGCCTGCTTTACATCTTCTAAATCTATGACGAAAGTCTGACGAAAGCGATTGGGTAAGCCACTTAAATTTAACATTTGGACATGTTACCGCTGCGATTACTGCCTCTTTTGCTTCGATTTTTGAAAAATTAAAGTACTGTTTGAATATTTTTAAAGTTATCTATTTATAATTATGGATACCTTGCTACCACGTATGGATTTATTTAATTTTTTATTCCCGTATTAGCCAATTTACGCTTTGGTTTAGTGATGGTTATGTTTATTTAAAAGGGAAACAACAGGTTCATTCACATGCGACGAACTTTTGGTGCCAAAAAGAATGTCCATGTGGTTTGTGCCTTTGTATGGGATGAAGTGGTTTTTCACTACATTTGGAAGAGATAGTGTAAGTCTTAAAACATCCTAAAACATTAATATATGATTCATCAAAGTTGTACATAAACCTGGTATACAATCGCTTACTACAACTGAAGCAAAATAGTCATCCGGCCCATAATACAGCCCTATGGGAGCAGTGACCATGCTAAGATTGTATATGGGTGGTGTGCTTTGACGATACGTCATATCGTTTCCGTCTGGCCCGTAATCGAATAATCTAAATTTACCTAAAATAAAATTAGAAAATAAAAACATTTTTCAGGACTTCATAATTTTACCGGATCTAGCGTTCTGCAAGAAATGGAGGGCTTGTTTGACAGACACACCTGAAAAGTGGTTCTCCACGATTACATTAAGCATACTCTGGAAATAATAAAATGACAAACTTAACTGTACCTCATGGCCGAATTGAGCTAGACTTACGGCGTTCATTTGCCTGGAAGGGCCAGCCAACATTTGGGTGAATTGCTCACATACAAACAAGCTTGGAGAGAAAGGTTGACAAAACTGCTCTACTATTAAGCGCCATCTACTGCTGTCAGAGAAGACCTCGTGTAGTTTGAAGAATTTTGTTATCCTCTGAAACCGAAGATACACTATTTGTATAAGCAGGGACATTTTAATACGGGGAGACAGAATTGTTTGTTTTTGGCCGATCCAAGATCGTTCCATCCTTGTCGTCCGTCTTTTTCTCCCGAACGGCACATGTGCCAGGCTTACTGTTAAATTTACTTTGAATACCCTAAGAGATGTTCAAATAATTTGACAATTTCAAGTAATCTGATTCATTTTAATACAAAAATATTATTTAAAACAGCTTCTTGGTAAAAGTCATCTATTGTATTTGCCTTATTGCGTCAATAATATATGGTGAAAACCGAAAATGTACTGTGCCTTGAGATATAATTCTCAACATCGCTTGACGCATTTTACTCGGGTTTTACGTTAAGGTCGATTTATTAATGGAGGCAGATGTTGAGAGGTTGCCGAAACTCCGTCGTATACTTGTTTTTTCTTTATTGTGTTCTACGAATCTTTGTATTTATTGCGATTTAGGTGAACAATAAGTATGTAATTATGATGCATTCTTGTATAGTTTATAAAAGGGCGGATCATTTAAGTCCAGAAAATGTTACTTTTCATCTGTAAGTATTTTCAAGGTTAGCTGCAATATTTGGTGGTCTGGCTTGGTCAGGACCAAGAATTCGCCGCCGTCTTCCACTTTCTCTCTCGCATTCATTTCACTTTTTAGAACAATGATGGATCGGATCTTCTAGCGTTTTATGAAAGAACCGTTGGGTTTCCCTGTATTAAAATGTCTCTGATAAGTATGTTTACTAGATTATGAGTCATCAGCACTTTGTACAATTACTTTTACCTCAAACAATTTGTTGTGCTTGAAGAAAACAATTAGAGGTTCCCGCGCGTGTTTTAAAAACGCCACAGGGGCTAAGAAGGCGGCTACTGTGATTTTCTCATTGTACCGGGGTCGTTGTGACGCCATAACCAGAAACGCTGTGGTTCCCTGAGAATAACCAACGTAGGAAACCTTGGAATATCCAGTGGCGTTCGTTATGTAGTCTATAGTTGCGGGAATATCGTATACCCCCATTTCATGCCAACTTGAATGAAAAAATATTGTTCATAATTGCAACATTTGTTAGGAGCAATATTTACCTAAAATTCCAAAACTCAGCCACGTTTCTGCCCGGATCTAGACTCACGTGGTTTCTACTGTAAGTGTTCCCTCTGACGTTGAGTAGCCAAACGTCATAACCTGCTTCTAAGACATCGAAACCAATGGCCTGGCCTGGGCCCGCGATTAAATAATGATAGAAATGTCCCAGGAAGCCGTGTACGAACAGTACTGGTGGTCCCGGAGAGATTCCTAGAGCCGATTTGCTATGTAAGAGTCGGACTGCTAGTAAAACGTAGCCATCTGTAGTAATAATTGTGTGGTTTTCGTAAGTGTAGTTCAGCGATTGCAAAGCCACAAACTGAAATTGAAAATTAAATGTTTAATTTCTAAAGTACTTACTTCTACGTAGGTAGATACTAAAAATTGATTTTTTTAAAGTAGGTACCTACGGAATATGAAATATAACTACTAACTTAACTAACTATATTATATAGATGACCTTTGTTCGTCTGAAAATGCAGTTTAGATACTTACGGGGTTTCTGGGAGTAACAGAACTGCCTAAAAATGCTGTGGTACTTAAAATAAGTAGAGAAAATAGTACTGTTTTAACGAGGATCATTTTGAGAATTAATTATACGTTGCAACAAAATGGCATAAAAAAACTCGTGATAAAAAGAATCGTGACATTAACGTAAAAGATAGCGCACGTTTTTGATTGGTATACCTACTCGTACAGTTAACTTTACGAATTATTTTCTAAATAACATTTAGCACCAGTTTAAAATAGCAATTTATTCTAGGGATTAACAACATTGAAACCATGATTATTGGGGAATAAAACTACCGCTGTATATTTGGCGGCGCTGCGATCAGACTAGTAACGATCAGCTAATTGTTGTTTTGTTTATACAGAATCATACAGAATAAAGGAGTTTATTAATTCGTTTAATGTAGGTACTTTTGTGCTCTTTCAACATATTATTTAAAACACACATTTGTAAAAACTATTATTTTATTTCGCTTAGATATTATATTTATTTCGCTTATATAATATAATTATTTTCATAAGTAAGTAAATTCAATAAGGTTTAATCTATTTATTCAATATTTATTTAGAGAAATAAGCTGTAAAATGCAGTGGCGGCTCATGACTAAAGCATCAGGTAGGGCAGACAAATTTAATATTGATACTTTCAAGGTCACGCGTTTTCCTGGCACTACAGAATTTTAAAGAAAAATCCATTTACAAAAAATTACAGGGAAAAAGTATCAAACTTTATTGAAACAATATTTATTCACGAATTACTAATGTTATAAATAAATTGAAATAAACAAAATATATTTTATTAGATTGTTAAATATTTTTTATAAACCAATAGGTATTTCGTTTGTCGAATTTACGATTAACGAAAATTAAAATTCGTTGAATCATTGATTCAACGAATTTTAATTTTCCTTGCCGGATTTCGATTTTTTTATTTAACTCTAGTTTGTCAATTTACTTTTGGAATTTTAAAATATGTAATAATCTTTTTCTTGGATTTTTGATATGAGTAGTTTGTGTGTTTGGAAAAAAAAGAACAGCTCGTAGGTATATCAGAACGTTCCAAAAATAAACAGTTCAGCAAGAACCAACGGGAAGTTTAGAGTTCAGAAAAAAATCACTTCGGATACAACTACATTAATACTTTCAATTAAATAATTTTTAATGGTTTTCGACAGGCCACTAAAAACAGTAGATTCATCCAAAAATTCTTTGAATTTCTTATCATATTTGGAAAGTAGACTTGCAAGCTGCTTGGGAATAAATGCTTTATCATCAAAATCTAAACTGCAAATTACAGCGCAAAAAATTACAAAATACGAATATTACGAATAGGATAAGAAATATTTAAATATGTAAGGTAAGTAGGTACCTAATCAAATCACGTCAATCACGAACGACAAGACGAAAAGCCGAAAAATCGAAGGAAAAACAAAGTCCACATACCTACTTTACCCGGTATTGTATCTTGTATCTGCACAATACAACTGTGATCTAAACTCTAAACTGAAAACAGAAAACAGTGAAATCTGAATCCTTAATCATTACTTTGTAACACCAATCACTAATTAGGGTCTGAAGCTGAAGGGCGCGAATCGTGGACGTTACATCACTCAAAACCGCGCCGATGGGCAAGCCCGTAGCATAATATACAAAATAATGTACGAAACAGGTGCGCCTGCACTGAATTCCTCTTCAAGTCAGTTTAAGAAGTCTATTTTAATTAAAAAGCAAAAAATATATTTCCCACTACTTGATTGATGGGGTATCGTTACTTATTAGTTTTATTACTTGTTAGATTTTAGATTAGATATTAGCAATTACTAGATACATAATTATATAAAAATCATAGCTGAAAAGCTAAAGAATGAAGGGCGATCTTATTTTCGTATATCGATATGCAAAATAATTAGTTTCCTACACGCCTAACCTATAGGTAGGTTATAATAAATACTTCGATTAATTGGTTTTTAATAAATATTAAATACCGTGGTTCTAATACTAGATCAAATTTTAAATCCCGTACAATTTAGTGGTAATTATAATAATAAAGTTTTTATTATTATAATTACGTATCACTTCAATTGTACGGATTTCAAATTTCAGCTAGAATCGCGGTATTTAATATTTATTATTAAGTTTTAAGACAAAAATTATTAGTTCAGCAAATAGTTACTTTGCCGCTTCAGAAAAGTGACGGTCGACCGGCGCAGGTCAGCATACGGGTAGGCCAATCTCAGACTGTCTCAGGCTGGATACAACCTAGGCATACGTTTACCGTTTCGTTCGCACAATCGTCGCCGCGTATACCTCGAACGTATATCGCGAATTAATACAGGCCTGCTTGTCATCTACGGGCTTGCCCATAGCGATGATTAGCAGGTCTCCCTCGCGCCATGGGCAAACAGATCGTACCTATTACTAATTTATTTCGGGTGCGTAACGCGCAAAATTTAAATCGGAATGTGATTACTGATTAATAATATACTTTTTACTTTTTATTTATAATCTTACTTAAGACTTTTAAAAATCTGTTATGCTATTGTGTTAAAACATATTGAACATTCTACATGATAATTGAAACATTTTTTTGAATATTGTTTTTTCTTTTATATTTATACCTTAAATCCTAGGGTGGGCACTGCCCACCCTGCCCACCTCGAGGAGCCGCCACTGGTAAAATGGGTGATAGCGAACACAAAGAACTATTTTTAGGTTTAAGTACTTACTTTATTTTCTTACTTAGATGCAATAGTACATGAGTACATGTGTGAAGTGAATGTGAAGAGATGTTAAACGTGAAAAATTTAATTTTATACAGTTATATCACAACTGTTGAACGAACAGGTTTATATACATATATTTGCTTTTTGTTTTCACATCAGTGCTGATCTCTGAGGAAGACAAAGGAGAAATAGGGACATTTAAATGTTCATGCACAATTGGATTGGATTGTCCGAGAAGTTGCAAACACATTTCTGCTGCACTTTTGAAGTGTACGACGACGTTTAAGCGTGATGGTGCCTCAGACGTTTCAATGGCCAAGACGAAGATTGCGGCTTTGTTTTAACTGTGGAAGGCAAAGACAGCGTGTATGAGTCACTATCACGTTTAAAGGAATGCTATATACAGCGTATCTAATATGTATGTGTAGTTAACTGACCGAGATACCGCGCAGTTGCCACATGTAATGCTCAAATTTCTCAATATTCAATACTATATAAAAATTATATATATTATTAATGAATGTCATAAAAGAATTCTTGTGCATACAAATATATAATATAGCCCAGGATATTAGCCATTTTTACATTTATTTTCGTCTACTTTAAATTATGGAAATTCCCTAAACATTTATTTTTATAGTTAAAAGCGGCAACGCCGCTCTACCGTAGACGGAATACTGGATGATCGAGCAGTGTATCTCTTTTTAACTTATTGGAATGACGCGCCGTCTGTGTTTAGTTTGACAGTCCCTATGGACTCTCAAACGTTCGGATCTCTTACAGTAGCGGGTTTGTGGGTATTGCGCTCATTTCTATAATCTGCAACGGCCATTCGCATTGGTTGAGATATTCGCGTATATACATAGTGCTGTTTAAATGTTATTGTGATACAATATAATACTGTTATTTTTATTATCTGTGCGATGTAGGTAGGTGGTACCTCTGATGAAACAAAAAAGTCCTGTAATTAAAAATAAACTAATTATTTATTTTCAGTAGAGATACTTAGGTATTTATGTATATTCAGAGATACCTAAGTACCTTCTAGTGTTGGTAGGTAAATTTGATGTCCCGTTTTTTAAATTGTTTTTATCCTGGAGCTTATACAAAAAGTCAAAACGGCGAAGCAAGACGTTTATCTACCTATATTTTATTTATATACCTACCTATGTAGGTATACACCGCTACGAGAGTCGAAATAAAAAAATAGCGATTAGCAAAAATATGGCAAAAATAAGTTAGAAAAATATGACGGTTAGCAAAAATTTTTGTTCGTTTCGTATGAAACCTGAGAAACGCAGATTTCCACCAGACCTCGCTATTTTACGAGATTTACGAGATAGGATAGGTATGTTAAAAAATGTAAGGAAAATATTTGACGGCAAAAATTTATAGTGGGGGTTAGAGCAGAGCCGACTTTAACAAAAAAAAGTTGATTTGTGGGCTGCTCGAAGTAGGTACTGACGTATACTGAGGTAGGTACTAATAGGTACCTCCTCCACTTAAGACATTTCTCAAATAATTTATTTTATCCAAAAAATACCCCAGTGCTTGAGGCCGCTAGGTTATAAATACAACGATATAAGTTAGGTGTTTTATTGGGATTTACGAAAACTGGAAACGCTCTCTGGTTTATTACATAAATAGGTACCTATTGTTCATTGACTTTATTTTTATGTAGGTACTTACCATCCTAGATCACAAATTAATAATTTACATCAGTGGGCAAAATAAAAAATTCTATAGAATGTTTATAAAATTAAAACCGTGTACCCACGAATGAAATGAAAATTTACAATGACGGTAAAATACCTCAAGGTCAGTTTCTAATTTTGATTGGCTGTAAAATGTGTGTGTATTGGAAATCGCTTTGTGATGAGAAGCTGGTAGGTAGGTATGTATTGCATTTGTAATTATTTTTTAAAATGTGTTGTATTTAGTCTCTGTTTAGTTATATAGGTACCTATTAATAAACAAGCTCTGATCTTTGTCAAAGTATTGAGTCAAAGTAACTCGGCGTTGAGTGTTGACGATTTGGTAGGTTAGGTAGGTACCTACTTATACAATAAATATGACTGTATTTCAATTGCAAGTATTGCAAGTATATTTATTTTATTTTTCCGTTTTAAAGTTTATTTTTCACGGCTACTTAGCTGTTTTGTACATATTATTTTTGTTTCTTTTGGGAAATATGGCTACCAGCGAGCCACCCACTAAAAAATGGTAACGCGCTGAAAGCAATACTTCATGAGTGGTGTGGAAACTTGCATTCATTATCAGCTGTGGTGTTGAAAATATGCATACAAAACCCTTCTACTTTCACCACCCTAAGAAAAAAATGTCTACGCCAATGAAAAACATTGTGTAGGTCAGGGTTGCCGGTCGTTGAACTACACATACACATTAGAAGCCGTGTAGGTTGTATCGTTACAGCTCCTAAAAAAGGAATATCGAATAAAAGCAATTACACATAATGCTATGCACAACTTATTATTTTTCTTTTCTGTCCTTTTTTATTTGTCTTAGGTAACATTTTTGAGCTGGAAGTAATCATAGGTAGGTACTGATGTGAAATGTTATTGGTCGGAACAAAAAGAAAAGCACATAATGAATACTTATTTTGTCCTATTGGAAACATATACGAGTAGGTACTTACTTCTGTAGCTTGCAACGGAATACTCCTCAGTAGAGTGGGTTCGAATCCTACGTAAGAAATAATTTTTAACTTTTAATTTTTTTATACTCTATCCAACGAGAGAATGGACTTGCTTTGCGCATCGGCGACTAAAGAGGAGGGGCTCTGTAACGAGCTACGCAGGACCGTCATTCGATGAAATAAATTCGTAAGTAGGTGAAATAAATTTTATTTTGAAAACATAAAAAAATTTTATTTATTTAACATAAATTTATTATAAACGTATGAGCGTTATGAAAGTAATATAAACCCTAAATATTCCTAAAATAGACATTTTATGATATTTTTATTTTTTTTAATATTTAGCTACAACAATAGTATATTGTTTCATATAATTATAAATTTAAATTAGTCTGTATCGCTGCTATCAGAATCACTTTGACCATTTACGTGAATTATTAGTGGTGGGATTTCATCGATTAAACTGTCAACAATATGGTCAAGTTTCCAAAACCTATGTTCTTCCTCTATAATGTGACGAATGAAATTCTTCCAATATTCAGATGTTACTCGTGCAATGCCTTCTTCAAGCAATCGTTTCACCTCTGGTAATTTGAAAGATTTATTGTTAGTTTTCACGTACCCCTTGACCATCGACCAAACCATTTCAATAGGGTTCAGTTCACAATGATACGGTGGAAGTCTGAGTACAGGACTTTAAAAGACTGACGGCTTTTTTTTAAATTTGGTTCCGTTACCTGACCGGTTCTATTATATTCTGCTAAAATTTTTTTCATTGTAGTTTTTCCAATGCCCGTTTGTTTGGTTAGTGTTAAAACTGTCTCTTCATACGACATTTGCTACATTAAATTTGTTAATAAATACTAAAATTAAAAACAAAAATAAATCATTGACCACGGTTACTGGTGGTGAATAATATGCGTATTAAATAAAACATATTTATTATTATATTTCTTTACCTGGCCTCTTTTATTCTTCTTAATTGGCGATAATGGTGGATTTATCTCGTCTCTGGCTGCTGCCATTCTTATAATATATTTAAATCTTATTTCACAACCGTAAACAACACAACTAAAATAACCGTACTTGCGAGACTACAAATACAAACTGTGAATAGGTAGGCAGTAGTAGGTACTTTATATAATTATGTACCAGGTAGGTATCGGACTCAGGCGCCGGCCCTGGCTACCTGCTGAGCCAGTTAAGACGTTGAGGGCGTTGAACTAATGTTCTAAGGGGCGGAGATCTGACCAAAACAGACGAATTTTCGCTCGAGTGCAAGTCCATTCTCTCGTTGGATACAGTATAGAAATATTAACCACAAGAAGTGGTTCAGACTCCGCTATAAACTCTAAGTCCCCATCTCTTCATACAATTTTGAATATCGAGTTTATTTAGGTGACGTGGAAGACGATTAAAGGTTAAACCATTATTTTTTTTAATGAAAGTATTAAATATAGATATAGATTATTTATTGCCAGGGTTCAGAATAATTATAGCGACATAAAAAATATACTTATATTTTTACGTCCCTCTTTAAACTATTAGAAAAGATATGAAATTTTGTTGAACTAAAAAATGTAGGTAATTATAGTAAAATAAATATGTAGCTAATGGTATTATAATAATTTTTATTTTTCTAAGAAACTATTTGTTTATTACAGGATATTATATAAATTTATATTTAAGACAATAGATACACCATTAACCACTTAATCATTAAATGTCTTCATTGATAAGACGTGAAACACATAAAAATAGTTGACGTTGCTGCACTATGTAGTTCAACAAATCGTCAACATTAATTAAAACTGTAATTTTTGCCTATGTCAAGTAAGTCATAAATAAAATACTCTTTTGAAAAAGACCCAAAAAAGGGATATATATATATATATATATATATATATATATATATATATATATATATATATATATATATATATATATATATATATATATATATATATATATATATATATATATATATATATACTTCCATAGGTCACGTAAATAACATTACACTCCAGCACTTGCTCACATAAAAATGGTCAATGGGGGTAATTACCCCCCCCCCCCTAAAAACACCAGCCAGGCACGCCAACTATGCGGGCCTAGCGGTGGAATGTGAAGTCTATTCGTGATGTCAGACGGCATTGGGTTTTATAATTGTTTAGGTAGACAATATATATATATATATATATAAATAATATCAATTACTGTAACGTAACTGTCTAAAAATATTATTGGGAAACCAACTGATACCCTGGGCAGACCTTATGCCATTTACACATTTTTTTATTATCTAATCACTTGTCGACCCCGTGACAAAAGTAATTGTGACAAAACTGGTCCTCCTTGGCAAATCTTATGCCACGTACACTTGTGTGATCAAATATTTAAAAAAAAAATCAATAGCTGTGGGATTCGAACTTACTGTACACAACGCCATTCCTTTACCACTAAGCTATCATCGCTCTTGCAAACCTTTGAGTAACTAAATACATGAATTGTAAGATTTCATCACTTATGCGCAGTAACCTCGTAGTTCGGCCAGTCGTTAATCTCAGGCAGCCGTACTATCTTGACAGTCTGGTCTTGACCGCCTGATTAAAAAACCTTACTCGTCTATTTTAAGTTTAATGTTTGACCGTTAGGTCGCGAACGGACGGCTGAAACGACCTCTGGTGGATTTTGAACGGAAATACAGCGCGACAGTGGAAATATAACAAGGTTTCTAGAAACCTCTTCGGTCATAACTATGGGTCATAAATAGAGTAGACCCGGTGTAGTCCGTGTTTGTTTACATCCAACACGTCTTGAATATTCAAAAGTTTCCACTCAGTTGCTGAGTGGTGAATTCACTGTGGTCGAGTGGAAATCATAGATTACCGCGCTGTCAACAGCGCCCCCTTTGCAATGTAAACAAATGCTGTATGTGGGATACGCTTTACCGGGTCTATCTATTTATGGTCGAAGAGAAACCTTGGAAATATAACCCCACATTAAATCGTCATTTATTTTGTATGTATGATGTAAGCGTAAAATTTTAACGATTTTTGTTGTTGTTACTGTGTAAGGTCTGTGACTTACTGCTTGCTTATTAATTATTACGTTTATTTCGATCCGACTAGAAATTCAAGTGGCTTGGTAAATTCCTCTTAAACCCTTGACAATTCTTGAAAAACGGTCGAGATTAAGCGCTCAAGCCACTTCAAATTTACAAAATGAACATCTGAATCAATTTTTTATCCGGATCCAGTTTTTGTACCTAACTTCACTCGACTTTCAAACCGCCATAAATATCAAAATCAGCTTGTTACTGTGTAAGGTCTGTGACTTACTGCTTGCTTATTAATTATTACGTTTATTTCGATCCGACTAGAAATTCAAGCGGCTTGGTAAATTCCTCTTAAACCCTTGACAATTCTTGAAAAACGGTCGAGATTAAGCGCTGAAGCCACTTCAAATTTACAAAATGAACATCTGAATCAATTTTTTATCCGGATCCAGTTTTTGTACCTAACTTCACTCGACTTTCAAACCGCCATAAATATCAAAATCAGCTGTGTATTTCTGCGGTTAAGTTTTGTGATTCGTGAATTGTTAATCATTTTTAAAATTATTTTTCTACTTTCATGCAAAAAACAAAACTTTATTGAACTATATTTAATGCAAAAACTGGTTCTTTATTGTACCTACTAGTGCCATACAATTTTTATTGAACTCATCTATCATAATACTACTAGTGTTTTGACAAAAAGATGACATATCACCTAATGTCACGACATTAGGGCCACCTAAATTAAACATTTTTTGGTTTTTTCAACGTAGAAAAATATTGTATGCAACTCCTATAAAAAGTGTTTATTTTTACCAACTCGGCCTCGTTGGACAATTTCACATCGCATGCAATAAGAATAAACATTTACTTTTTGCACTTGTTGCATAAATAACAATTTTATTTGAAAAAATGATATTGAATAAAGGTTTTAATAAGTTCTCAATCCAGACATTTCTGTTACGTTTTTCTCCATTAGACCTAAATAATGGAACAAATTAAAATGTAAAAACGCGAACTCAAAAAAACCAATGCTAAAAATAGACAAAAACGCAAAAAGTGAGGTTAGATCACTTGGACTAAGATTTCAAGCTACCTCAGTTTTCATCCGGATCGGAAGCGCCGAAACGAAATAAACGTAGCAAATATGATCAGTGTAAAGGCATAATATACACAAATTGAAATAAAAATCAAAAAACAAAATTTATTTTAGCATAAAATTAACATATCATATAACTTAAGTGCTAACATATTTTAGTTCCAAGAATAACAGAATTACATAGGTATATACTTTCGGTGATTTTTTTTTAATTAAAAAAATGTATTTTCAATTGGCAAATTATATCAATAGTCAAACATGCGTCTCTCATGTTTCAAGGTTGTTCTATTTATGCCTCTGATACCATTATACCGTCTGTAATATGAAAAGCCTGGATTTACTAAAGTAAATCAAGAAGAGTGAAATACGTATATTCAATATGCTTAAGTGGTGGGACTGAATTTCAAAAATTGGAGAATAAACGATACAATTAGTAGAAATCTTGGATCAGGGCAACGAAGGATATCGGCTCAACAAGATTTGCAGTTGAATGTTATAAGACTTGTCTGATTTTTATTTGCTCGTACCAATGTATATATTAATGTACGCATATAAAGATTTTTCTGTTTAAATAAGTTTCTTTGTAAATAAAATTATTCATTTGTGTTTTTCTCACAAAATAAATCTAAAACAGATTTATTTACTGTGGAAAACCCATGGTATATCAAATAAAGTGTTAGCCTCAAGTTATAGTGAATAAGATACTATTTTAAAAATCTGCCAAAAATTATCAAATCTACCAATTTTCAAAAAACATCTATGGAATTCGTAACAAACGAAGGTGGCAACACTCAGTTGTCCACAGTTGCTTTACTGAATCACCCGCTGGATTATTCGTTGATACAACAACCAATAGGGACTAAAAAGAGCTGTTAAAACTAAATTTCTTGTATACTATAGAACGTACTCGATTGAACTGTAATGAGAGGCCTGCGGCAGTTTCAATAAGCTGTATACACAGAGACAGTAAAGGTGAATCGACACTGCAAATCGTGCAACCTATTTCCTCAATAACTCATGTTGCTGGAGCATTACATGTACTTGGGATACACATACCAGTCACTACAATAGAACTTACTTAAAGTAAATATTGTTTAAAATGCACAAAGTACCTCAAATAAGTAATTGTCGTTCCTAAAATGGGCAATAATACGCGTTTGGCATTTCATAGATACCACCGACACTAACTGTAAGGAAAACGTTATTCTTTTGTGGTATTCGATCCTGGATGCAGCCATGGCAAGGATGACCGATATGCCTTGACTGCAGCCAACATACGAGATGTTGCTACCCCATCACGCGTCATATAATATTCCTGTCATGCCAACTAAAATGGATAAAAATACAAATGAATATACATATCTAGGAGAAAATATTATATTTACTTTAAAATTCCAATAATTTGCAGCATCTGAAACATAATCTAAGGTCGTAATATGTCATGGCTATGCGTGGTCCTTGTAGTATTAAACAACCAAATGTCTGGGCCAGCTTTCAGAAGGTTGAGAAAGTACAATACATACCGTGTACAAAAACAACTGGTGGGCTTTTCGTATTATTTGAAGACATACTCTCACACTCTAGCCATAAGATATAGGGTAAGTAAAGTATATTGACCAGAATGTAGTCATCGCCTGTTTCAAATACTTAAACATAAATAAACTGAAAAAGTTTTGTTGGTAAAACGGCCTGGTAATAATTACGTATTAGGGTACTTCCAGGGTTCTCTGCAGTGTACAAAAGCTATGCTCTCCACGTTATATCTGGTGGTTTGATTCAAATGAAGACAGGAAACACCTAAAAAGTTGGAACATATAATTAATCTCCACAATATATGCGAGAATCGGCATAGGCAAAGTTAAATAAATATGTAGAAGGCATATTATGACAGAAATTAGTTCGTTAGTACCTATAGCTCTAAAAAGTATTTGACACAAATTCCTTGTTAACAAGATAAAATGTATTATTTATATTATATAGTATAAAATACAATATTTGATTATCCTAACCTTTAAATTAATCGCGTATGCATAACAAAACACACAGAGCAGGCATTTTAGGCCTTGGCATTTGTCATTGCTATGGTTTTAATACATACTTTAATAATAATTAAAAATTGTTTTCATAAATTTTGGTTGTCTATATAAATATGTCTATGGTTATCATTGTAATGTCAGATCAGAGACGTCAGATCAAGATCAAGCACACAGACACAGAAAACAGATTCATTGTATCCTTTTTCTATAATCAAGCAACAAGGTGATCAAGACAAGATCACAGAGATGTCGATGTCTCAATCACAGACCCAGTGTTGCCAGATCTATGTGACATATACAAGGTACATATTATCCTAAATTTCATAATTATATGGATAATTGTGTCAAGTCACAGAAGTAGTAACTTATCCTTCTTCTGTGGTCAAGTCAAGCCGGAAGAATGTACACAGAGTATCCCCAGGCTCAGAAAGACTAGAAAATCAACGGGGCAAATTGCACAGATGATATGTGAGCGGTAGGATAGTTTACAAAAGAAACCACAAAACCCACACAAGGTTTGTGTTTTTATGGTGGCCTGTGAATGAAACAGCCCAATAGTGCCAACCGTCAAATGCCAATTAACATTGTTAACACATGAACATCATTACAATTTAAATTCAAAACAAATAAATGTTAAACATATTTATTTATGTAATAACTTTTTGTTTATTGGACAATGCATTGTAGGCATGTAAACACGGTGCCACTCATTGAATACCTATTACTTGCAGTTATACATTAGTATGTAAAATGTAAGATTATTATAAACTTGTGCTAGGTAGGTACCTACATACTGTTTTATACACTACTTACTGTTCCTGGGTCCTGGGATACTATTATTGTGCAACGTCTTTCCTGTGTTTTTCGTAAAACTGTATTGTGCGTACAAATTATATTTATAAGTGATTTTATGCATAATAACAAATTAGGTGGCTTTTATATCGTTTATGTGGTGCGCGTTGCAGTGTTAGGTACAATTATAACATTAATGTGAACGTCGTGCGTGCAACATTACACATTATCTTAAATGAATTGTAAATGTCAATCGTACATTGATGCTGTAGGTGAGTACCTACCTAATGGTTTTATATTTTTAAGATTTCAAGTGAAAACTGTTTCTCTTGGACCACTATATAATCGGTAGCTATCATGCTATCATAGTATCATGGGTAGCTATAATATGCCTACCTAGGTAACGGTGAATCGATAACAGTGATAACACAACTATCAATAAATAATTTACAAGTACATTATTACCTATATCACAAGTAACGTAAATATTTGTTAAAAACTACAAAAGAGTCATGCACATACTTTTATTTGCACTGTATTTATTATAAAGATGTTATAGAAGCAAAATTGGGTACACCGTCTCTATTTGCAATACATAATAAGCTACTATATATACTTCTCCAATATTCCGTATACTTAGGTATAGACGTGAGGTACCTATAGACGAAATCTATAGGTACCTCATGAAAAATTACATATTGGGTTATTGTTTATTGTATATGGTACCACAGGAACCACATACCTACCTCTACCTATAGGTAATATAATTATGAATTCATTGCATAATAGGTAGGTATGCATATCATGATCATGCAGAAGTTTTTTTGTGCTGGTAACGTTACCAAGAAGAGGCAAATTTACTTCATAGGAAATCGGTTTCGAGGACAATAAAATATGCAGTACCTGCATCTCTTGCAACTTGCAAAATTCCCTATGAAATGTCACTTCATAGGCGTGCCTGAGGTTTTTCAATGTATTTATGTCACGTGGGTTTCGGGGTAAATGAAATCTCGATATAATAAAAATTAAATAATTTTACGGGAGGGAGGCAGACGTTTATCAGCCGTTAATTTCTCTCATTTTATGCAGTTTTTATTTAAAAAAGTATATAAATAGGAGTATAAATACTAGGTATATTTACAGAAAGTAATTTTCAAAATGTGATTCTGTTTTCCTATGACTACGAAATTAGACCTTCTTCCATGTTATTGTATTGGTTCAACAGTCTTATCACATATTGATAGACGAGCGTGCTTCCCCCATGTGAAATCCAGATGATTGAAAAGTGTATACTCTAGAAGATGGTCCTCTGCCAGGTTACTTAGTTCGGATGCCAGTTGTTTTACATCCTAAAAATAAGTAAAAAAATTATCGAAAATTGTGAATTTTTTACGTTTGCTTTTTCTTTCATTAATCGATTATATATAATGAGTTGATTGCTTTTGTATTGTTATTGTTTAGAAAAAAGAATGGACTATCGCCAAAAAATATGGGCGATTTAAAAAAATTCAATATGGCGGTCGTTCTGAAAATAACCTTTTCATTTTATCGCCTTTTTATGTTACGACATTTTTCCTTCGAAGAGAATAGGCCCAAAAATGGCTATTTTCAAACCTAATTAGTCAATTAATTTCTGTAAGCAAAGACATCCTAGCATCGCAAACTTACATTTACTGAGGCAAAAAGGTCATTTTCACTGTAATATAGGGCAACTGGTGTTGTCACTTGGGAGATGTTATACTCTGGAGGCGATAATGCAAAGTACACTTCTAGATTTTTCAAAGCACCATAGTCGTACTTTCTAAAATAACCTGCAAAGTAGGACCAGGAATTAGAACAGTGTCAGATACTTTTTTTTACTCACCTGAGTTGATTTCTTGAAAATAGTGCGTTAACATCTTGGTAGCCGCTCCTGCTGGTGCGTTTGAGGTTATGACTTCAATGAACAACTGCAATATTATTATGTATCAATATTAATCTATTAATATATCAATATTAATAGACTGTAATAATTAAAATGTAAAAGTTTAAATATTTACATCATCTAGTTCTGGGGGGTCGAAACCAGCTACGAAGAATATAAAAGCAGCACAGATATCTTCTACTGGAGACCCATCATAGCACAAGACCTGCACTATACACAAGACCTGCACTATATCTAAAATAATCTGCATATGGGGCAAGATTTCATGAATGTTCAGCAACTCAGTCACCAACTAAAAAATACTTCTGTAATGGGTTTCAAATGTTTTTAAAGTAACATACCTCAAATTCCGTCGGGTATTTCGCTAAGATCTTTATCAATGGCTGACTGACGTTCTTCATGTAAGCTATTGGTGCCAAGGCAGACATGATGGTAATCTTTTCATTGTACTCTGGCTTGAGCGACATCATTGCAAAGAATTGAGTGGTGCCTTGGGAGAAACCAACATAGGAAATCTTGTCGTGGCCGGTGTAGTTCAGAATGTGATCTATTGTTGCTGGTAGATCATACACTCCGCATTCATGGAAGCTAACAAATATAGTACAATTAGAGACGCCCAAAATACTTGCCCTTTTGGGATTTGTCGTAGATAGTCATTGGTTTTAATATTTTACGCTGTTTGTTAACACGTTCACAATTTTTCGCATCTTAACCATAAAACGGTCACCATTTGTCAATTTCCATGTAAAAATAATAGATTAAAAAATTCTGCACAAGAGAGTATTTACTTACTACTTTTTTGAATATGATAATATGATATTCAAAAAAGTGGTAAATATTTAATACGTTAAAACTTTATAAAGATTATAAAAGGTTTATATATAGTAGCCCCCGCATATGAAATCTTGTCACCGAAGAAAGGGATAAAGAGAGAGTAGAAAAATATATTAGAGCCATTTATCATTCACTTATTTCTGCCATTCGTCCTCGCCCTTTTGTTTCACCCATTCTGACTGGTGTCGTCCTCTTTATTCATCGAAGGTTTGGGTCCAAAACCTTGATACACATGCTTTCAAATTTGGGATTTTCTGGAACATATGATGATGTCAACCAACTATTGTAATATTATAAAATTTTCTACTTGTTAAACGTTACCTCCCACAATACACAATTTTTTCCAGCTATTTGCATTTTCAAAATCACGTACACCCTGACTACTGATCCAAGAGAAGAAATTAATAAACCCCTTTAGTAGACCATTTAATTTGCTTTAATTTTGTATAGATTCACCTTTTCGCTAGGACGCTTAGTTTTCTAGATAACAACGAAAAACCTACAAACCGGCCTTTTCCACCCTCCTCCCCCCTGACGCACAAGATCCACTGCTAGGAACTTTTGGTGCGTTACTCCTAAGGGTCAACCCTACAACTCAAAATAATAATCCGTTTAGCACTGTTTATTTCCGCATTCATGTCGTCGTTTGCTGGGCTATAAGACACGCGTCGTTCACCCTCTGCACCCCGTAAAAGGAGTAATTTTCAAATGACTGTATCTCTGTAACCGTTTGAGATAGTGAGGCCATTCAAACGCCAAACCTTATATTTGTATTTAAAATTTTATACAAAATTCAATAAAAAAAAAAGTGTTAATCGCTTGTTGAATAATAAAAAAATCACATTAAAAACAATATTCAATACTTTTTATGTAGAATTTTATAAGGATTATTTTTGCATAGAGGATAACATGCTGGATGGTTGCGGGATGGATGCTGGATGGATGTTAGGGATGGCTTTTAGGTGCGCTAGGCCCTCATGAAATTGGGGGCATAGAATATTAAAACTTACCACATTCCGCATCGGATCCCAAAATGACACGTTTTTTTTGGATTTATTTCCTATATTTTTGCTAATTTGATTGCACTAACAGTTCTGTTTTAGGTTTCTATGGCTCACCTAAAATCCCAAAACTCCTTATCGGTATCAGGATCCAGAGATACATGCTTCCTGGACCACGTATTCCCTCTGTTATTCCCTAACCATACATCATATCCCTCATCTGCTAGCAGCAATCCCAATGCGGCATCCTGTCCCAAGTTTACCCAATCCACGGAGCTACAAAACAGGCCATGCATGAGCAACACAGATGGTCTCGCACTTGATTCATCGACTGATGTAGATGCATTTTTGCCATGCGGTATGCGATGTACGGTCAAGATGTAGCCATCTTCGGTTGTGACATTGTAGCTTTCCAAGGGGTAGCCATACTTCTCCAATAATTGCTCCTAAAATGTACATTTTTTATAAGAATATTACCGTGTCTGAGCGTTTACTTACAATGTCCAGGCCAGCATCTGGATGATGAGCGCTCACTCGAGATTTTTCTATAAGGCTTTGTTGGAAAATGTCTTCAACCTTTAAAGCCCCCGAAAGAGTGATCGCCACCGAGAGCAGGAGAAATGAAAACTTATTAATATACATTTTGAAAAGCTACTCTGCAAAATAACATGTGTGTATGAATATATAGCTACAGGTGTCCGTTTATCTTTATATCTAGTTTTTGTTTGAATGCTATCTTAGTAGGTATATCCTTTATCGGAGAAATTTTATATACGAGCATGCTAATATAAGATCTGCTTTGATTTTATAAGACCCACCTCTTGACACGGTTAAGTGTTACGTATTAATAATTTTATTTAGTATGGCAATATAGGGTCAAAATAACGACCTGAGTATCAAATACGAGACATTAAGCACTAAGGAATTGGTGAAAAATGTTTTCTTTGTAAAAATATTCTTGTGGAGATCCCATAATAATACCTATTATGGGATCAGTAGTTGCATACCGCAACTACTCATACACTAAGATTAATCTAATTCAATCCAGTTTAATTCAATTCTTTATTCATATTACTAGTGATCGACCGATATGAATATTTTGGCCGATACATATATATATATATATATATATATATATATATATATATATATATATATATATATATATATATATATATATATATATATATATATATATATATATATATATATATATATATATATATATATATATATATATATATATATATATATATATATATATATATATATATATATATATATATATATATATATATATATATATATATATATATATATATATATATATATATATATATATATATATATATATATATATATATATATATATATATATATATATATATATATATATATATATATATATATATATATATATATCGGCATATCGGCCGTGGTCGTTGATATTCGGATTATTATGTTCAATCGTTACAATTAGTAATACTAATATATATATATATATATATATATATATATATATATATATATATATATATATATATATATATATATATATATATATATATATATATATATATATATATATATATATATATATATATATATATATATATATATATATATAAATCTTATTGGTAAATGTAAAAGGATTGTATCACATTTCAATCATTCACAAGTTGCTTGTAATAAATTGAGAAAAGTACAAGAAGAACTAAATATGGCCCCAAAGAAATTGATTTAAGATATCCAAACATGGTGGAATTCGACGTATTACATGTTGTTTCGCTTGTTTGAACAAAAAAGAGTTGTTAATCTATATGCTATTGAACATACTGACCTCACAGATCTCACCTTTCATCAATGGGTCGTCTTCAAAATATTTTGAATTGATTACAACCATTCGAAAAACTAACAAAACTGGCTAGTCGAACTGATAGCTGCATATCAGAAATGATTCCGTTTGTTTCTACACTTTTAGCATATTTAAGTAAAGAGGATGAATATTTTTCTGGTGGTACTATAAAAAATGAATTAAAAAACAATCTAGAAAAAACGTTTTCACAATAATATGTTAACTTAATAATATGATAACTTTTGCGACATTTCTCGATCCCCATTTTAAAACACATTTCTTAACAAAAAAAGTATGTGAAGATATATATTAGAATTTAAAGGCACTGCAAAAGGAAAATGAAAAATGATCGCATGATTGTGTAAGTAGCGATGACAGTTTGTAGTAGTGATTTAACACGCCCTGCGCCTGCGTCCGCAGTTGCTCCTTTGTCATTAGGTCTAAAAGATCCCACGAGATGCTTTGGCAGCCTTATGAAGAATTAGTTAATAAATGGAAATATAAACTCCAATTTACATATGAATGTAAAATCAAAGGTAACATGGACATGTTATTTTCATCACAAATGGAAAAAGAAATACTTTCGTATAAGGAACCTCTAGTAATTTCCCACCAGGTAAATCCTATTACATGGTGGAAAAATAAAAAATATATTTTATCTTTTCCCTGTGTTGTATGCACAAGCAGTAGTTTACTTGTCAGCTCCACTGGGGAGCGTTCCCAGTGAGCAATCTTATTTTCTGAAGCAGAAACTGTTTATGAAGCCAAACGAAACAGACAGGCTTACTCCAGATAGAGCAGAAAGTCTAATTCTGCTTCTAATTTTGCCATAATTTGGCAAAATTAAATTACCATTACTAATGTTTTGTAAATACTTAGATGATAGGTATGTAGAAAAAAGATTTAATTTGTTTTTATACCGAAACTATTTTTTTATTTTTGTAGATACTAGATAGGTAGTATCTAATATCGTATCGTGTTCTGTGAGAATTTGCTGCTAAAATTATTGTACCTGACTAAAGAAATACGACTAATTTTTAGTCACAGTTTTTTTCAGAAACATTTATTTTTTATAAAACATTTCAAGAAATTCATTGTCTTTTTTTTATATCGGCCATATCGATTATCCCTATCGGCCGATACCGAAAATCGGCGTTGATGCCGATATTGCCGATATAAATATCGGTATCGGTCGATCACTACATATTACTATATTATCAAAATGTTTACACGTGTCAATTTTTACTAGTGCTAAAAATTAAAATAATACATAGACAATAATAAAAATGGTAAATGTGAAATAATAAAAAATTAGTAAGATAACAAAAGTTATAAATTAAAATAACACATAGTCAGTAATAAAAACGGTTTGTAAATATAAAATCCTAAAATTTAGTCAGATTACAAAACGTCTGAAAGGTTGTCGAAGTACTCTCAAGTTTTCTCAAGTACGATATGCCTGTTCGCGATTTATATACTCTATATTATTCTAAATAAATATTGACGTGTTTTCTACTATCATAATTATGGAGAGTATCAATCCTTGCATAGTCGTCTCTATTACTTTTTACATACATTACTTTACTTTACATGTGTCTCCCAAGTAAGTTTAGGGTCCAAATACACACCCCCAAGAATCGTACTGAATGTGAATTTGTCAAAACAGTAGGATCCTCAAACTAGAGATTACGGAAGGTTGCATTTTGTTTTTATTTACTACAGTGGTGTCATCCGCAAATAGTATGAAGTCCGTATTGGGTAGGTACAGAAGTTGTTGTATAATTAACATATATATTAGGAATAAAATAGGTCCCAATACCGATCCCTGCGGAACCCCATGCGATATATTTTTATAACTAGAGTTGGGGTTGTTAATTATAATAGATTATATTAGATATATAATAGATTATATTATATTAGATTGATTGAGTTTGTATGAAACTGAGTTAATCAATAACTATAGTAGTCGAGTGGTTAGTACGTAATCCAAACTGTGATTTATTAATTATGTTATTGTATTCAAAATAGTAATTTATTATATAGTATTATATAGTAAATAATTCGATATAACATTAATATTATCTTGTTATTGATTCACCGAACCAATCCATTATATAACATAAATGTAATTATATATAATAATAATAATAATAATAATAATGTTTATTTTTATAAAAATTATACAATAATATAGTTTAATCACATACAGAAAAATAAACATGAGGGACCCACAAAAGAAATCTTGTGCGTGGGATAAACTCATAGAATCATAATAATTACAAAAACAAGCAATATATATATGTATACATATATACACATATACATATACACATATATATATATATACACAAACATACATACACACACATCATATCATATACAACAACCATTTCACCCACCTATACAATATTCAAAATCCTAATCTACTTAGAACCTCGACTCTGCCAATATCGAGAATATATTTTTTTGCATTTTTTTTAAAATTCACCATGACAAAAGTGTCTTATATTAAGTCATAGCCGTCAATTTAAAAAAAAACAGTGTCTTTTATAGCCCAAGTCTCTGACAAAACAATGCAATCAAATTCTACATCAAACTGGCTTAGAAATATATTAAGCTCATCTGCATTTTTAGATAGACTTCTAATATTTTGATGGAAAATTTTTAAGCTATGTTTATTCGTGTTAGATATATTATTGTAGTCCATAGCAGTGTCTAAAGTTCTAGTATTTATAGGTAGGTAGTTATAATCACGTATATATTGATTCATGATACTTTGATAACAATTTTCTTAAAAAATTAAAATTCTAGTAGAATATGTCTAGTAGAATATAATATAATATAATATATATAATAACAATCTAGTAAAATATGTATAGGGTTTGTAACTCTAGATATAATAAGTTCATTTATTGTTAGTTGAAGAATTGGATCTGGTTTTAACACTGATTTTATTTTTAATTGTCTTGGTATTTACTTTCTTCCTGTTATCCTCGTATTGTTCTTCCTCGTCCAGTTTGAATTCTCTTAGTAAACGTTTTTCTCTTCCTATTGGGTTAGGGGTGGATGGTGCACTGTTAGAATTTACTTCAATGTCTACGTTGTTTTCGTGTGTTGCAGATTGTGCAGGTGGCTCAGTATTGCCCAGTTCTTCTGCAGTGTATATTTCGTTTTCTATTACAAGTTTATTGCTTCTAATGTATGCTTGTAATCCTTTTTTCCTTGCCTCATTCCTGTGTGAAACCAATATTTTATTATTGGCTCTATCTTCAAGGCATGAATCTGAAGAGATGAATATTTTTTTCCTTTTAATTTTTTAGCATTTTTGAGAACCAATAACTTTTTTTGATATGATATAAACTCTATTATAATTGGATTTTTGTTGCTTTTCCCTAGTTTATAGATATCGTTTATATCATTTTCTGTGATTTTAACTTCTAGGATATTTATAAAAAAAGCAATACTGAGTTCCATAGGTCCTCTTCTAGATTGTCGATTCCGAATATTATTATATTATTCTTACGTGCTTTTCTTTGTAATAAGATGTTCTCACTTTTAATCTGTTGGTTATTCGTTTCAAGTTTTTTGATTTTTGTCTCGTATTTTTCAACAACATTACTTAGTTCTTGTTTAATAGTAACTATTTGTGTTTTTAGACTTTCGTTTAATTCCAATACCTTTTCATTAAAGTTATTTGATATCTTGTTAAACAATGCTTCAATGTACGCCTTTTGAGCCTCTTTGAGCCCTTTTAAGTCACTCATTATTTGTGTTGTATTCAATAATTTGTTTTAGTTTTTATTTTAAAAACTTATTTTACTGCTCTACTTCAGTAGCAAGGTTAAGCAATTAAGCATATGTGTCTTTATTTAAACAAGGATACAAAAGCTTCTGCACCCAGGGGCCGATCAGGGTGACTAACAATTTCACATACAAAGAAGGCCACGGAAGGAAAAATATGGGGTACATACATAGGAAATTAAAATTCACAGTACTTCGCCTCACCAGTATTATAATATTATTTATAGATTAGGTAGAAAAAGCAGAGTGATTCGCCTCAGTGACAAAAAGCTAGTAAAACATTTCGTTATCACTTGGTAACAAAAACTATTTGTTTTTTATATAGCTGGCCTCACTTAGCATTTACTAATTATTTATTATTTAACCCGGCGAAATATGAGAAATGCAAGTTTATGCAAAACTTAAGTAAGACTTTGACTATCTTACCAGCAGTATTCGGTCTTCAACAGTACACTGTGCAAATCTCATAAACTTCCATTCACTATTCACCACTTTATTGACACAGTTTTATAGGAGCTACACAAACGTGTACGTGTACGTATCTTCAACGCCTATCACTCGAATATATTAGTTGATATATTAGATATATAACTATATATTTATAATTCCCAAAGTTGACAACATTTTTATGTGTTATTAACCTAGCAGTTAGCGTTCCGGATCTAGATCTGAAGTACCCGGATTCGAATTCTGTACATGGATAATGTAGTTTTATGAAGACGTTTCCGCAATGTCCACAGCAAATCCAAAATCTACACCAACGGCCAGTCATGTACTCTATATATATATATATATATATATATATATATATATATATATATATATATATATATATATATATATATATATATATATATATATATATACTATATATATATATATATATATATATATATATATATATATATATATATATATATATATATATATATATATATATATATATATATATATATATATATATATATATATATATATATATATATATATATATATATATATATATATATATATATATATATATATATATATATATATATATATATATATATAATATATATATATATATATATATATATATATATATATATATATATATATATATATATATATATATATATATATATATATATATATATATATATATATATATATATATATATATATATATATATATATATATATATATATATATATATATATATATATATATATATATATATATATATATATATATATATATATATATATATATATATATATATATATAGAGTACATGACTGGCCGTTGGTGTAGATTTTGGATTTGCTGTGGACATTGCGGAAACGTCTTCATAAAACTACATTATCCATGTACAGAATTCGAATCCGGGTACTTCAGATCTAGATCCGGAACGCTAACTGCTAGGTTAATAACACATAAAAATGTTGTCAACTTTGGGAATTATAAATATATAGTTATATATCTAATATATCAACTAATATATTCGAGTGATAGGCGTTGAAGATACGTACACGTACACGTTTGTGTAGCTCCTATAAAACTGTGTCAATAAAGTGGTGAATAGTGAATGGAAGTTTATGAGATTTGCACAGTGTACTGTTGAAGACCGAATACTGCTGGTAAGATAGTCAAAGTCTTACTTAAGTTTTGCATAAACTTGCATTTCTCATATTTCGCCGGGTTAAATAATAAATAATATATATATATATATATATATATATATATATATATATATATATATATATATATATATATATATATATATATATATATATATATATATATATATATATATATATATATATATATATATATATATATATATATATATATATATATATATATATATATATATATATATATATATATATATATATATATAATTGGAAAATTGGAACTTCTATCGTGTGGTTATAAGACTTATAAGCACACACCCAATTTTTTTTGCTTGTCTATTACCATTTATGACATTCCATGTAGCTATTTGTAAATCACCATGCCAAATGGCATCACGTGAAACTCGAACGTGCCATCTTACGCTGGATTTCAATAAAAATAAAAAGTCTATCTGGGGATAGTAAAAGCGCCTCGAGGTTAAACTTCAGGCCATGATTTCTTGGCCAAACTGCCACTTGGCACTGTTTAAGTCATATAAATTTTTTATGAGAATCGTGACAATAAATTTGATCATAAGGATCAAGTCAACACACAATGTAAATACATTACTAGTTACTTTATTGTGAAGCAACTTACAGATTAAACTGATAAGGATTACAAAATATTGATGGATGGCTGCTAATTGCTGTTACATTATTGTTGTTATTAATTACTGCTATTGTTAGTAATCTTGAGATTATCTTATTTTATACTTTTTTATTACTGAAAATTATACCGGGTGTTTTTTTAACTTTGAACGGATTTCTCTATAAAACAAGAGGATGAATAAAAAAAAAGTTTAAAGAAAAGTTGGATTTCGACGGGGAAATCATTTGGACACTATTCACCACCAACCTCTCACCCCTTGGTAGGGGGAGGGGGTGACTTTTGTTTTTTAAACGGGAACCCACATTTTTTATGGTCGCATATTGCTTTTTCTGAAAGAATGAACATTTTTGTCTGAACTATTTGTTATTTCGGCTTGTAGTTTTTTTTGTAAATTACTAAATTGAAAAAAAAAGACAAATTAAGAACAGATCAGGCAATTGATGTTTATTGTTTCACAAAAAACAATACCCGACTTCAAAAAAAACAAAAGTTGCCCCTGCTCATTTTATCTTTTTTTAAATTTAACATCAAGACAGGGGGTTCTCAAAATGTTGTCCATTAACTTCCATACAATCCATTGTCAAACTTTAGCAATTTGCAAAAAAACTACAAGCCGAAAGAAAAAAAAGTTCAGACTAAAGATGTTTATTTTTTCACAAAAAACAATATGCGACCAAAAAAAATGGGGGTTTGCATTTGAAGAACATCACCCACAAGTCACCCCTCCCCCTGCCAAGGGGTGAGGGATTGGGGATGGATATTATGTCCAAATGATTTTCCCCTCGGAACCCTACAACTTTTCTTTAATTTTCTTTCAGTTCACACTATTACTTTTAGAGAAGTTTTAAAAAAACACCCAGTATAATTAAATCTCTTATATAACATTTTAGGTACCTAATATATACGACCTGTAAGTCATCAAGCTACTAAGAAACCAACCTGCTCGCATAATTAAAACTCTAGCCACATTAATAAAAATAATATACCTCCCCCGCATTCCAACCGCAATGGTTCGCCCATAAAAAAATTCCTTGACTAAGTCACACGGTAAGGCAGATAATAAAGTTAAGATATAGATGATAAAGTTAAGAGATACTTGAATTCAAGAAAACAAAATTAAAGGCGTTATGATTAGTAAAAACTACTAGAAACACACCAGCTGCCGTTAAGTGTGAAAAAAAGACTTGACCTTGATCATGCTTTACGAGAGAATTCTGTCAAAAATATGTGGAGGTAATAATTATGAACATTACAAGATATGTAAATAGTAACCAGAAAGCCAATCTGGATTTTATAAATACTACAGGACAATAAGTACTTTACTATGAGTGACTAATGATGTTCACTTAACTGATAATAATAAAGTTGCAATTTTGTTGTAAGTTTATTACACAACTACTCATAAAGCAAGGCCAACCTAATGCCAAATGGCATCATATTAAACTCAAAATTACATTTAATGCACCATATAAAACATAACAATGGATGTTTAGGATGTTTTTAGTTGGTTATTATGTGTCCTTTTTACGAAATTCGGGTTAATTAATCCTTATATAGAATAGAATTGTGTTTAGTGCATAGTTATTTTAAAGTAAGACATACATACCTAACTATTTATACAGGGTGGGCCCTAAAGATTTGAGATTTTTAAAATACAATTGTGTAAAAACGGTGCGCGGGAACGGTCAGCGCATGGTTAGGACCGCCCGAGGTCAATAAGAATCGAGGAAGCCGTTAACGAAGTTGGAGCTTCTGTTCGGCGAAATCCCGGATTATCAACTCGCAAGAGATCGCAATGTGCCATTGCTGCCTCGCGAACGTCTTTGCGGTGTATTTTGAAGAAAGACCTTGAATTGCACCCTTATAAGGTTCAATTAATGCAGGAATGGAAAACTAATGACTTGAATTTACGGCGTGTTTTTGTCGAAACAATGTTGCAGCATTTTCGAAGTTCCAATATCATTTTCTCTCCTGACGAAGCCCATTTTCATTTAAATGGGCATGTCAATAAACAAAATTGCCGGTATTGGGCCCCGGAAAATCCTAAATCGAGGTATCAAAAGCCTCTACATCTACATTCCCCAAAAGTCACAGTTTGGGCGGCCATTTCAGCACATGGAATAATTGGACCCTATTTTTTTGCGCACGGCGCGGTAGTAACCGTCAATTCTAACCGATAGGAAAAAATGTTACGAGATTTTTTCTTACCAATAGTGCAAGAATTTGAGGCTTACGGATCTTTGGCTGCCGTAAATGAAATGTTTGCCGGTAAACTCATATCGCGTAGAGGGGATATTCCATAGCCTCCGAGGATTCCTGACCTGACTCCCTCTGACTATTTTCTCTGGGGATACTTACAAAGTCGGGTTTATAGCAACAATCCAGCCACAATAGCCCAGTTGAAAGCTAATATATATACAGAAATGGCTGCTATTCCACCCGCAATGTGCCAGAAAGTTGTCACAAATTTGAGGTTCAGATTTGTGTGAATTTACAAGTGTTTGCGACGTGATGGTGTACACCTGGATGATGTTATTTTTAAGAAATGATTTTCCCGGGTGTCTGCTTTAATGCCAATAAAAAAAATAGTATTATTTGTAGTCTTTTTTATATAAATTTATGCCTGGAATTTGAGGTTCATTGTTTTTGTTTTCACTCTCACACTAATTTTTCAAGTGCTTATTATTAATTACCTACCTAATTGCTACTTAGCAGATATATCTATAGATTATATCCTATAAAAATAGAATATGATATACTTAAGTAAATAAATATTTAACGTTTAACTTAAAAATGCAATTTATTTAAAATTCTGTCCGACATAATATGTGGTACTAATAATTCCACTGGGTATATTTGCTGGTGTCTACTTCCAAGGCATCCTTGACTTGTTCGAAAACGTTCTCCATGTGTTCAGACCATAGCAGGTCTAGGTTGTTGTCTAGTTTTTCAAAGTAGTATTTCTTGTATACTTTGGGTAGGCTAGTAGATAGTTGTTGAATGTCGTCCCTGTTGTAGAAGGGATCGTTGGGGGTGTAGAATAGGGCTACCGGTACTGTCACCTTCGACATGTCGTAATCCTCACCTTCATTATCTTCGGAGTATTTTTGGAATTTGCCTATAACAGAAATTTAACTGCAGCATTCTGGTTGTGGTTACTTGGGTATTAGTCATGTCTAGTAAACCTACCAGTAGTTTTGAGCTGCACGTAGTGAAGGATTTCTCTTACGGAAGCTGGGGCTGGCATCTTTGCTACTACTTGGTCCATTGTGGTCTATAAAATGTATTATTTTTTATATTTTTCAATCATAAACATAATTTTATGTGTTAACTGCATACCAATTATATATTTATTTGCAAATTTAGCATTGTATTATTAGGTACGTAATCAGTAAACAATCTAAAGTGCTTTATCTTCTCGCATAGCGTGATATCAGTCAAATTATAAGTGATATTGGTCATTTTGATCGATTGCTAATGACGTAAATATTAGTGTTCGACCAAGTGAATAAGTGACGTCAAGTAAATATTGAGATAACCAGTAAATAACATACTTGATTCATTTGTTTCGAGTTATAGCCGTTAATAAGGAAATATATGTTCTTGCAGAAGCGTTCATCGTATTTCTTGGACATGCAGTTTGCCTGAGCCGTTTCCATGAGGTCTTTAGATGGTGTGAAGGAGTTCATTCCCATATTTTTCATGATCCACTACAAAATATTTTAAGTTGAAGTTGCATATAGTTGCCAAAATATAGATTTTACCGATTTCGAGGTGTAGTGACTCTCAATTGTTTCGAAAATTTCGTCGTTGGAGTTCTTCATGTATGCCAGGGGCCCAAGGGAGATCTGGCGATCCCATTTTTCATTATACTCTGGTCTCTGAATAGCCATGACGTAGAAGGCGGTGGTCCCTTCGTTGTGGCCTATGTAGCTCATTTTGGTTTGCCCACTCACTGACATTGCCTTGTCCATAAGAGCTGGAAGATCCCTTGTACCAATTTCGTCCCAACTGGAAAATCAACAGCCAATAAAGCTGAAATATAGCCTTTTGTTTCCAAAGTATTCACATAATGTTTTTTATATGTATAAATTGAAAATTGGAAATAATAGACACTATTAATATTATTTTTATTATTATTATTTAATTTTCGATATTGCCACATACATTACTTAATTGCGTTATACAATTTTGTGATAATACAAGGTATCCAGGAGATGATCCAGGAGATGAAAAGACGTCAGTTTTCATCTCCTGGAGTTTTTGGTCATATTAGTAAATTTGGCATTTGGTAAATTTGGTTGCGTTAGCAAAGTTTTTGTAAAATTTATCTGCTAAAAGTATTCGTCAGATTTCATAAAAATATCTAGTGAATTGAACCCCGTAACACAAAGGGAATACTGAAATAAATTGGTTGCTTACCAAAATCTCCAGAAGGCGGCATCCTTCCTAGGGTCTAACGTAGTGTGCCTTTGTCCGTAAATACTGCCTCTGGCGTTACCCAGGTACACGTCATATCCGGCATCAGCTAGATAAAAGGCCATACTTGCCGTAGGCCCCCCGTATATGAACGACTCAGCGCTTGACATTAAACCGTGCATTAGGAACACCGCACGTCTGGTGCCTAAGTTGGCTTCTTCGGAAGAAGAAGAAGACGAGTCTTCTGAGCTGCGTCCTTTAGATCGTCTGCCGTTTGGTATGCGGAAAAGTTCTAGAATGTATCCATCCTCAGTCTGTACATCGTACGACTCAACCTCGTAGCCGTATTTCTTAACTATATCAGTCTGAAAATTTAGTTAAAAGTACTTAAGTCTTGGATTCGCTAAAGTAGTTTTTTTGTATTGTACATGGCTTCCTTCGATATTTTGGCAAGGGGAAACTCTGTCATCTTGTAGAGATAAAAAAAGAATCAAATGATGAGGTTGTAGGGTCTTAGGAAAGGTACTTTTTTTACGCTATTAATGTTTCAAAATTGCTAACAACAACATACCTACAAACATACCCTCAATTTTTTTAAATGGAACGCCACACGTCGTATATTATGAGGCGATACCCCTTTATTCGCTGATTTCAAAAATATTTGGATGTCCCACATTTTGACTTTGGGTTTTTGAGATATTAAACTTATTTTTACTTTGTTCGAGTTAAAAAAAGAAGACAATATTTTTGACATTCTTTATCTTTTTTTATCTATATTTTTGATATATATTATGTCTACATTCGTTGATATATGCCAAAGCCAAAATTGTCGTTTGTCCATAGCCACCTCATAATACATCTGCAGATAGAGAATCGCAGAATGACATGTATATATTTTTGAATCCAGCAAATAAAGTGCTACCGACTGATGTCACAATATACAAGGTGTTTTATTTAAAAAGAATTGAAGTTATATATGTAGCTCTGTTGCTGTTGGCATTTTTGAAATATTAATAGCCTAAAAAAGTAGGTACATTCGATAAAACCCTACAATCTCACCATTCGATTGTTTTTATCTCTACAGGATGTTTCCCCTTGTCAAAATATAGAAGGATACCCGGTACCCGGCCCATACTACTAATTTGAGTATGTAATATCAACATCTTTGCTAGAATAAACATACAGGGTGTTTAAAAATTGTTGCGAGTGATTTTAAGAGGTGAATTTTGAGGAAAAATGAGGAGCGTCTTTCATTTTTTTTCAACCCCCGGCCTACACAAGTTATAGCCTTCTAAAGTTGGGGTAAAAATTTTGTCCACTATGGAAGAATTTAGAAAAATAAAATTTGGTCGACATCTTGCATTAATAAAATGACAGTTTGTGACAGTTTTGTAACCCTTGAGATATTGTTAAAATGCGTGTAAAAACCAACGTTTATAATATTTTTCATCAGAACTCTTTAAATCGTCGACATTTCTTTATTTGAAAATTATTTAAATTTGCAACTTTTTTGTCTCTTGTGTTTTCTTATTACATATCTACATATCTACACATACACATCTTGGAGGAGAAGAAAAAAAAAATATGAAAGACCACTCATATTTTTTTATGAAAATTCCCCTCTCAAAATATTTCGCTTCAATTAAGAAACACCCTGTATTTTCGAACCATATAATTATATCCAACAATAATGTTATACTATTTTATGTATATGTAACATATTGTATAATATGCTAAACAAACGACAGTGCTAAAAAGAGTATGAAAATTGTATACATAATATAATATATTTCAGTTAGCAACTTTCGTTAGCAAATTCTTGTTTAAATTGTAAACTGCTATTTGATTTAAAATATCCTAATTCCAAATCCTCGTCAATTAACTATCCTAGATAACTAGATACTTACAAAATCACTTGGGAAGTCGCTGGAGCGGATTTTCATGAGCCCGCAGCAGGCCAGACCGAAGACACAGCACAGTATGATGGCGATTTTCATCTTTGCCCGCTTGATGCACTTGAGTATGGAATTATACTAAATTGTTTAATTCCGTTGGTTTGCATTTATAAGAAAATTGTGCTGCATTTGCTAAAAACTATGCTGACCGTATCAGCTGTAGTACATCATGGATATTTTGCAATATGTAATAAGAGATACGTTTTTCTAGCTTCCTGTTTTTCATGATATGCATACAATGTATTTACATTACATAACAAAAATTATCTGAAATTTTCATCCTATATTTATGGGGATAAGGTTTTATTATGTAGAATCTTGTTGCACATCAGTAGTTATTCTATTTTAAGAATGGGATTGATCACATGTTAACCAAGATCAAGGCAAATATCAATATTTTCACAAGGTCCGCGATAATCCCTTTCGATTAAAACAATTATTGATTTAATGAAGTGATCATCTAAAAGATTATATTTCCATTCATAGTTTTATCAGTCGTAATAAGTGATAATATTGTAATCAGCTCTTGGCAACAGTTAATTATAATGCAAAACATTTTGCATTATAATTATTAACTAATTATAATGCAAAATATTCTGCTGAGTTTTCTAGTTTTCTAGTTTTCTAGCCCACTAGTTTGTCCAAACTTGAAAAATAATTATAGAAGTCAAAGGTTGGTACAACTGGTTAGAAAATATTATCGAAGTGAAGGATTTTTATGGCCGTCCTTATAATTCTATTATAAATGATTATAATGACTTAAACATATTTTCAAGACCATTAATAAAACGATACGGTGTGAAAAATAAACTTTTATTTGTAAATATTAAATAACACGGCTAAGAAATACAATCGACTAAAATTATGCAAAAATAAACAATACCTAAGTATATACCTAACAATAAGCTTCTGAAAGATAGCTTGATAATATGTACCTTAATTAATATATTACAGTCTTTTATGTTTAAAATTTCATGTCTTTAAAAATCATTTAATATACCTCTTTTAACTCTGTATTTAAAATTTGGCAAGATTCAAAAAGTCCTAAACCTCGCTAACATATACGGGTGGGACCAAAAACTGTTGCATTTTTTACGTTCCTAACTTTTTTAATGCTTACAGAAAAGAATGGACTATCGACGAAACATTACAAAATGGCCGATTTTGTATCATCTCGATATTTTTCTTCAAAAATAATTGGCTCAAAAACGGCTATACATAGTCAACGCGACCGATCGGCCATTTTTTTACATTTTTCGTCAATAGCCCATTATTTTCTCTAAGGTATTAGCCGGTTTGAATCAACTAGCTATCGCTAATTAAAATCGGTTAATGAAAAAAAGCAAACGTAAAAAATTCAAAAAATATTGTTGTTCCACCCAGTATATAACTACAACGAATAACTACATAAATTATGGAACATCAGAGCATCTAAACTTAATACTTTTCCTCATCTTCTTTAGGCCTTATGTACACAGGATATGACCGTTTCTGTAAGTTGGATTCGGCGATCTCTGTGGTGGTCGTAGTCGGGGGATTCCCCGTCTTTTTTATCCTCCTTATTGCATAGTCCCTTAAACTACGAAGAGCCGGTCTGGAGTTTTGTACCAGGTTATTTACAGCGTTAAGAGTCTGTATCGGTATCTGGAAAACAATTGAGGGTGATATATAGCGCGGGTTTTGCATAAAAAAAGGAAACTTCTCCGAGAATTATAAAAACAATACAAATAAATGAAACATTATCTGAGGTATGATGTAGAGGCTTAGCAGCAATTTTCAGAGTATGTAAAGCAGGGTAGTAAATAAGAGAGGTATACGCACGAAGTGGTGGAGCAAGGACCACATCACGTTAGAGAGAGATAGAGCATAGAGGGTCAAATTCATACAACCTTTATGGCGCGCGCTATTTTAATTCTGAGGTTTTCATATTCAATCGACAAATAGTAAATTTTAGTGAATAGCACGGTAGTAAATTTACTACCGTGGTGAATAGCTGCAGCAATTTTGAGAAATTTCCGTTCTTTCTCAAAATTTCTCAAATAACTCAAAAAATTTATCCTACTATTTCAAATTTGCAAATCTCCATTTTTGTGACAGTAAACGAAATACGAGCAGGTTAAAATAAGTAGTCAACCAATCGAATTTGGCATGACATACCTACCTAGTGGGTTCAATTCACGTGCAAAATAATTTAAATGAAACCTAAATTTATAAACATGAAGCAAAATATGTGCAGTGAGCAAATTAGTTTACTAACTAATTTCAGAACAAAACAGTTTTTATTTCTAAACACAAAATTATTAATAGAGGAGAAGGTGCAAATATGGAATATACTGGCAATATGGAACAGCGGCTGATTTTGAAAAAAAAAGTCTGCATCTCAAACGTTGGTAGAAGACTGGAACCATAGTCGTAAAATTTGGAGTCTGGCGCACGTGATATTGTAAACCGCGTCCAAAGTTTTAGCAGGCATGTAGTTATTAATGTTTACATTTTTTTGTCGGGTGTTTTTATTGATTTTTTTTACTGAGTGTGTTATTATATATGAATTTTTCTTTTGGAGGCCATGACTATATATATATGGAAATATATATGGATAGGCCATGACTATATATGGAAATATAGTTCGATTTGAACCTAGCAGATGATTCAGGCGACGATATGGACGATACTCCATGACGTTACAACCCTGACGACAGCGATGTAGTACGTATTTGTTAAGGCAAACTTTTTTCAACAAGCCAAAGGGGTGAGTTATGGGTCCAGTACATCATGTGCTCCATATAGGTACATAATGTAGGCAGGTGTGGAGAAAGATGAATACGTCTGTGGTTACTGCAAGTAGTCTATGCAGAAGTTTTGTATTTTTCATCATTAATGGCCACACAACCCTATAGTAGAGTCTCGACCTTCTCCAGCTTGTTTCGCCATTCATTCCTGTCTCTGGTCTGCATCGTCCAGTTCTGTGCACCTGCATCTGCATCTTTCGTGCGTCTTCCACCATCCTTCCCGCGTAGCTTTGGTCTTCCTCGCCCTCTTGTGCCTATGGGCTCTGCTTTAACGATTTTTTTTGCAGGATTATTATCATCATATCTGTTGACATGGCCTGCCCATCGCAATCTGCCGATTTTGATTGTAGTTACTATGTCCTTGTTACCGGCTTGTCTATAGATGTTGTACATTTTGAAGTTATACCCGCGTCTCCACATACCGTCTTCTTGGATTGTCCCGTATATTTTTCGCGATATCTTTCTTTCCAAGATCATCAATAAAGATTCATGTCTTTTTGTTAGGGTCCATGTCTCCGATCCATACATTAAGACTGGTATTAGACTTTGTATTTTTAGTTTTTATTAATAAAAGAAACAGTTTGTATAGATTTGTTCATTAATTTATTAAGGTATTCCATATTGCACCATATTTCTTCGAGCGTCGATTTTTTTTCCTAACAATTTTCCTATTTCCTATTTTAGGTGAAGCCTCACCAAGTTTAGGTTTGCTTTACCTATTTGTTTGGAAAATGTGTCTAATAAACGACATGATATTCCATATTTGCACCTCCTCCTCTACCTATCGCAAAAAAATCGTTATTATTTATAAACTAAAAACTGCACTTGCGGGAAATAAATTGTCCAATTAATTTAAAAAATTCTAGGGGACGGTCATAAAACCTAAGTTGCCATCTATTGGTATATTATCTACAGATGCAAAGGAACATAAAAATTAGGTACCTACGTTCCGTTATACTTATCGAATATGTGAATTTCTCTAATTACAAATCGGGTGAAAACGTTTTTCACAAACCACATCTGTCGGAGTTAATTTCTTATCTTTCCGGGTACTTTTCGCTCCAATTCTCCAATTTTAATTTAGAGGAATAAAAACAAAGATAAATTTTTCCGTGCCGGCAGAACCTCTGTTGCCGTTTGCCACACACAATACTTTCCCATTGCAACATAATTGAAAATAACATTCTCAAAACTTCACGCAGGCTAGCCAGGTACCAGCAAAAAATTATCTAAATTTATTTGCAACAACCAAACTTTAGAATAAGACCCAAACAGTTTAAACACATTACGCATACGTATAATATTGGCGGGAAAGCGTGATCTGATTCCCTCGATACTCTATCTTTCACTGCGCGTCTCTCTGATACACTGACTACGAATTGGGTCTGCAGCAGACTGCAGTTAATATACATTCCTGGGTATACCTCTCTTATTTACCACCTTGATGTAAAGCGGTGAGCACATGGAAGATGTTTTAGTGAAATTTGGTGACAACATGGTAATGAGATGAGCTATGAATAACGTTTAAAAAACTTACGTTCTCTACATTTCCGCCGATATAACTTTAGACAGATCTATCCTGAAGTGGTAGTCACCTTGACCAAACTGTTTCTGCGTGACAAAAAATTGTCTGATAGTTCTAATGATTAAATAATCATAAAATTGGGATACCCTTTCTTTCGAAATAAGTTCAATATTTAGTGAAAGTGATGCTGTTCAAATCAAGTTAGTCAAATTAAGTTGTGAAATCAAATTAATATTGATAACCCTAACAAGTGCATACTGCGGAATATTCTAGAATTTGTAAAATATTACCTTTGAAACCTAACTTGAGTCTCATGTTTCTTAACATTTTGTTTTTTGGTACACTTAATTATATTTCGTAATTAAAATTGATAGATAATAAATTAATGAAAATAAAACATGATATTCTTGTCGTTAATGTCATTATACCATTAATATATGTCATTAATAAATCATTATTCACCATAATCATTAATAAATCATAATTATATTAGGTCATTATTCACTTTAACTCGATCGCACATTTGTCGGGCATTTTTGACAGAAGACAAATTCTTATCATTAAATAAATTGTATCAATATCGCCAGCTTCCTGCCACATGGCTAGCATTATTTTTTTTTAGGATATTATTTTGTAAACATTTCGTTTATCTGCAATTTTCTTGAAAACGGTGACTCGAAGAGACATTTACAAGGATTTTTTTTGCGTAGAAAGGATAGATAAAGCGATATTTTCATTAAAAATGGATATATTACTAGAACACAAAATATAGGACGTTTGAAACGTACCCAAGTGCCGGATTCTAATATCGAAAAAAAATGTTTTGCAAAAAAATTTTGGATTTTTAAAAAGATGTGTGAAAAAGTTGAATAAAACCACGTGCATGACAACTACTTAGTTGCGGTACGCAGAACAAGAGCAGAAATCTGACCCCGGTTTGGATGATATCCCGTCTTATTTGCATACCGCTTATTAAAGTGAAATATCATCAATTGAAAACGTTGCATAACCGCAAGCACTATAATTACATTCTATAATATGTACCTACTACCTACGCATTTTGTTATACAAAGCAATATTTGAATGCATTCATTATTATTTGATGTTATTTCAATTTTCTACCTACCGGTTTTGTGAGCTTATTAACTCCTATTAATGAATTCGAATTCAAAATATAGACGACACTTTAATGAAAGAGTGCTTCTGGAAAAATTGTGTTTAAAAAGCGCTAATTTAAGTATTGTCATTTTGTTGATTCATATATATATATATATCTATATATATATATATATATATATATATATATATATATATATATATATATATATATATATATATATATATATATATATATATATATATATATATATATATATATATATATATATATATATATATATATATATATATATATATATATATATATATATATATATATATATATATATATATATATATATATATATATATATATATATATATATGTATATATATATATATTTATATATATATGTATATATATATATATTTATATATATATATATATATATATATATATATATATATATATATATATATATATATATATATATATGTATATATATATGTATATATATATGTATATATATATGTATATATATATATATGTATATATATATATATGTATATATATATATATATATATATATATATATATATATATATATATATATATATATATATATATATATATATATATATATATATATATATATATATATATAATATATAGAGTTGAAAATATTTAAAAAGGCAAAAGTTCAGCATCGAGCATCTATAAAATATCTCGTGTTACGGCTACGACCAACGGTGATGCGGTTGTAGAAAGAAGTAGTGTAGGAAGACCATTCGCCACAGATTAAACGCAATGAGAGACAAGATGAAGTTTCTAAGAAATGTCAGCAGTAGGTAAGGATTAGAGATTAATTTCTAGTGCTATACTAAATCTACATATAATCGTTTGTCATTTACATTTAATCACTATATAATAGCCGATATATAAATATCTTTTTATATTACAGATTTTATATATCGATTATTCCTTTTATTTAATACGCATAATGATATTCCCGCCAATTAAATAGGGCTAAATTTATAGGACTTTGAATAACTACGATATTCAATAAGTAGTATTCAATAAAGTTAACACCAAAAATAACTGTTAGTGCATAATATTAATTAATTATCCCATAATTACAGTAAAAAGTCACGCGACAAAAAGTACTTTTGGGTTCGTGCTACTTACATTAAATAGGCTGTCTAAGATTTGCGATCTCTCCTGCGTCTGGCGTTTTCCTCTAACATCCGAACCCCCAACTGACAATTGATAATTATACTCATTGCCCTAACAAAGGATTTGTTAATTTTTTATTTGCATTTTCATAGTACACTATTACCTGAGAGTAAGAAATCTCTTCTAGTCCCTTGGGGCTGTCGACTATGCCGGCTATTTGCAAAGCTTGAGCAGTGAGAGCTGCTACCAGCAGCATCCAGACGATTTTGTCCAAAACATATACCACGAACTGAAAAAGTTGCACAATTTACACCGGTGTAATAATTGGGTATATATTATTGTTGTGAATGCTGAAAATATTGTCAAGGGCGAACTTATTCTCATAAATTACTTAATAATACATAAACATTCTGCTAAAGACTTGTTGTTATTATATTCTACATGTTTTAATTTTAATGCTCGATCTTTTGACACACAAATTTAATGTAATATTAGTTAAAATTTACATAAAAAACTAATTACTGTTCCTGCAAATGATTCATCAACATGTGCTTGGTAATTAATAAATATTACTGCAATCTATCTAAACTAATCTCAAACTAGTCTTAACTAATTTCAAACTAGTCTCAAACTACTCGTTGAGCTAGTCTAATTGTTGACATATTATCAGTTGTTAATATTTTTATCGCCAACACTTTATTTTATTGTAAAAATCAAGCATTACCTGATGCAAGTATTTATCAGCATAGCCATTACTATCGTTTGTCGCTGTCACAGCCCCATATTACTCGAAAATTACCAAAAATCGAAAATTATTGTTGAATCTTTTGATAGTTTTTTTTAAATATCTACAACTTTCTCAATCAAATTTTCTCGATAGGAACTATAGTTTTATAGTTATATGCAAGCCGTTTTTTGCAACTGCGAATTTTTTTGGTTAAGTTCGCCATTCTCGCGCCTGAATAGAAAGCAATAGAAACTAATATTTAAATTTTTTTACCTATATACGACCATATATTTTTATCCAGGTAGGCATTTATGTCACCACTTGTCTAAAATGCTTTTACTATATAGTAATAATGTTTTACTGACATATTTTTCCAAGTTATCGAAAGAGTATTCTCCTTCTTCAATGTAGTCGTATTATTTATTCCATAGTGAAAAATGACGTTGGCGTAGTAAATATAAAAACATACGGTTTTCTTAAAACAAAAAGGAAGAAATCAGTACAAAGCTGTTTCACAAAAAGAAATACTAAATGTACAAGATGAAATCTACTTGATGATGAGGGTAATTATTTCCAACTTTTCAAAAACAATTTGATATAAATGCAGTAATTATTTTAGAATTGTGTTGTGTTTGGCATTGCTGAGGATATACGTAATTTTTGAATTTAAAAATAAGTGACATAGAGCAAAAAGAAACAATTGTGGTTGTTGATGTCACTACAACAAAGACCAATATTCCTCGAGTATTTGTGGTCACTTCAGAGTTTTAAGAAAAAGTAAAATCTGCAGAATTATTAACTATTGAATTATAACAAATATTTAGCTTCGCGTCCTAAACAGACCGATTTTTCCCAACTTATGGAAATGGTAAATGTACAGTCCAGTCGGTTGGAATCCATAATTTTGGAAGTGTATACCAAGCAAAATTGTCAACTATCTGCATTTGCCAGAACCATCTATTTATACGCGATATTGACAACGCATGCGGCATCGGCAGTAAGAAAAATTTAAAACGTCACGAATTGTAAAAAGCGATAAGATTGCAGAAACCTATATTGAGAAATCTGTGTTCAACAAAACGAAAATCGCGCAGACGATTTTAGGTGAAGGTCAAACTGAGAACATAATTATTGCTAATGATAATTTTGCTAAACATTTAAAAAATGTTAAAATAGATAATAATCCTCAAACATTGTCAATTGAAACTCCTTCGACTTCAGGAATTAATTTTTATAGTGCGTATGGGTGTACGTTCACGTTTAATATCTATATAACAAATAAATTATAGTTTAAAAAACACGCGTTAAAGGGAAACCGAACTAAAAAGTAAAAAATAATGATTAACTATTAAGATTTTGTAAAAAGCGTCGGGTGCATTATATCAATAATTGTTATAAATATTTCATTGAAATCATGCACCCCACGCTTTTTTACAAAATCTTAATACTTTATTTTTTACTTTTTAGTTTGGTATCCCTTTAAAGCGTGTTTTTTAAATTTTTTTAAACACTTTTTTTAACAAAATGTTTTTTTTTATTTTTTAGATCAGTTTCCCTTAAAGCCTGTTTTTTTTTTAGTTTTTTTAAACTATAATTTATTTTTTTTTAGTTCGGTTTGATATAAAAGCGTGTTTTAGGTTTTTTTTTACTCTTTAATTCGGTTTCCCTTTCAAGCGTGTAGTTTCAAGCTTTTTAAAGTTTTTTAAAGTATAATTTCACTAAAAATGCCCACAAAAAAATATATTGATTAGTTTTACCTTCTACTATGAAAAAGATTAATTTTTGTGCGGTGTGGTCCAATATTTTATGATGTCCAACATGTATAACGTTCAGTAAATTCTAGATATTGGCGAATGCGCCAATGTGAGACAATTTTTTATTCATTCAAATATTCCGTTACCAAGATACATACATGCAAACATGCGTGTGAAGCTAATAAAAGCGTGTTAAAAATAAGTAGACTTGTGTTGAAAATATTTGCTGTTATTTTCACGGTTAGCGATAAAATTTTGTATGCGAGTTGCCTGTTACTCGCCTCACTCTCTTCGTTCGTTCGGCTCATAATCTGAGGCTCGTTCAATAAATAATCATTTTACTGACATGGTACTGTCGTGAGTAAAAAACAACTAGGAAAACTATTTTTTCTATACCCTGGTTCCGAAATAGTGTGGAGTGATTCATACATAATATCACACCACCATCACAATTGAACGGTCTCTCTATTTGCAGTGGATCACAGAAGTTCTTAGTGTGCAAACAGATCATTTTCAGTTCACCTGAAAATGATCAAAAATGCATACGAAGGAATATTCTTAAGATAATAAAAAAATCCATCACAAGTACACTTAAAAACAATGTTAATAACTTATATATTTTATTTAATAATTTTTTATTCTGCCCCCCTCTCAAATGATACGCCTATGGAATTTCGTTACCTTCGCCCCTCATCTCCCTGAGCCGTCCATATGCTGGTGATGAATCACTCCACATTATTTCGGAACGATAGTATATCATATAGACAGTATACATATAACAGTATACATATCATATAGACAGTATATCATATAAATCTGTCTTTATTTGAATAATATTTGACCTAACTGACAATGTCGCCAAAATTAAAGTTAGATGTATACAACTAGATTTTAACAAAAATACGTTATAAGACGTATTTTTTGTGCTCACGACTGTTCATAAATAGTTATTAAAACAAATCTTCAAAGTTTAGATTTAGGATTAGAGTTTCGGAAACGTACATTGCGAGATTGTTTTTTAATTAGTTGCCTCAGTGTCCGAAGACTTCTGTTTTTACGTGGACACAGTCTTCATTTTCTAGAAGTCAAGTTTTTTTTGTAGGTTCAACTTTTGTGTTCGCAATTCTGCGGTAACAGCTGCGAGAAATAGTGTGATAGTGTGAATCATTAAAAACTTTGAGTAATCAGTTTCTACTTGATTTAGTCATCTTGTTCAGATGTTGAAAAATTCAGGTAACTGTACAAAAGGTAACGAGGAAAATTATATTTATTTTTATGTACTGAAGTATTTGGTACTTTCCAAAAGATAGCAGGTCAAGCAACTCATCTAAATATTTATTTTCACCTCGACTCTCTCTTCATGCTTCTAATCTAAACGAACACCGTGAAAGCGTGCTAATATGTACATTATATCGCAACTAGAGAAAAAATACAAAATGTGAAATATTTTATAGGAAACTTCGCGCATTTGGGTATTTAATTTGAAAAACGAAGTATGCAACCATAACTTGTAGGTTATTCTGAAGAAGTCGCAACTATTTACGAAGCAAAATAAATAAATCTCCTCATCTTGTATCCTCCTTAAATATTTGTTCTGACAAAATAATCACGATTTGGTACCCAAACAATCCTGAGATACATATTTTCGGTCTCATAGGGCCATAAATGGATCCAGTCATACAGTGGCACATACATCTTGCAAACAATTGGGAAGCATTTTTGGTAGCATACATACTGCTTTCAAGGGTGCTTATTTTTTTTCGGGAAAAAAGTTATTTAGCTAAAAACAGCTACAAAAGTAATTTCTTTTGTTTTTATTTTCTTTAAACTTTTTGAATCGTTTTAAACTACCATGTAAATTTAATAAAACTTCATCGTGACGTGTAACGGTTGGTTCAGTGCCTTCCCTTGCATTATTTTTCATGAACCTAATATCAGAGCGATTAACAAAAGAACTAGAAAATTGGAACTTTGTTTTTGTACATGCGCATGGCTTAGGTATTATTACGAAAAAAACAAAATGAAATTTACAAATTACAAAAAATTTTGCTTATAACTTTCTTTAATTGAAAAAAAACAATGTGGCAAAGTTCAAGTTCGTGTTCAGCACCCCAAAAAATAGTATATAAGCCCCTGAAAAATTCTTCCCCATTTTTTGCAAGGTCCGTGAACTATATGCCTGGGTTATAAATTCGAGAGCCATATTAAAAAAATGTGATGAGACCATAAATGGCAAAAATATCCACCACCTAGGAGATGCCATCTTAAATATTGACAAAAAGTCTGCTACTTCAAAAACTCTGAAATACACTTTTTGAATCTCTTTAGACCATAATGGTAATATTAATCCGCCATTTTGAAAATTCATCTGTAATTTGCTTGTAGCAACTTTACAGACGAAACTCGCGTCGGACTATGAAAATTATATTATAAAATATATTATAAAAAATAAGAAATTTAGGGGATATATAAACAAATTATACATAAAACAGAAAAAAATATTCTGGTACTGGCAGGGTTTGAACTGTATTATGTTATTATTTATATTTTTCTTTGGGACGCCACTGTAGGGACACTTGTAATTGGATTTCGCTCAATAATATCTTCCTTTCCTCGCAAAGTGTGGATATGTTTTAAGCATTGCTTCTATGCTCTATGGATACTTTCGCCGGTCTTTTGACGTTATTGGACCCTCGTGCTCTACGCTATCCAGTGCTATGGTTGTGTTTTCGCCTTGCGATGTTTGACGCACTATGGTGAGTTAGTTGCTAGGATATGCAGTTGCTTGGATATGCAGTTAGTTGCTTGTTCTTTTTAGTTAGCTGTTAGTTGACAGGTATAAAGCGGCTATAAAAGCGTTGGTACATATATTCTAGTCTATGTTAGTGTTAGTATTAATATAGTTCTTGTTATTTATTGAGTTCTTTTCTAGTTTTTATGACGTCCCATACCTCTTTTGTTCCTTATAACTTTTCATTGTTTTTAAGTGTTTTTGTCTATTTTGATTTTTGGTTTTACTGTTTATGTTTTTGTTTTCATCCTTATTGACTGCTACGAATTGGCGACAAGAGATTTAGAGATGTAGGATTGTATAATAGATTATACGAATCCGACAATTCGCGACGTGGAGTTTTATATAATAGTCCAGGATGATAGACTTTGTCAAAACCTTTCTCGAGGTCTAGGGAGACAGCCCCGAGTAAAACGACCTAGATTACGATTGGTGGTGGTGGCCTCACAGATTAGAAATAGCTGTTGGCCAGTGGAATGTCGGGACTGGAATCCGTATTGGAATTCGCTCATGACATTATTTGTCTGAGCGAATTCCATTACTCTGGAGTAGATAAGTGAGCCTAGTATCTTGCCAATTGAGGATAATTGATTTATAGGGCGATAGCAAGTTGGATTGGTTAGGGATTTAAGTGGCTTATGGATAGGAATGACCTTAGCTGTTTTCCAAAATTTGAGATAATATGTGAGAGATTTGCAGGAATTGTATAGGTTTCTCAGGAACATGATTGCAAGGAACGGTAGGTTTTTGGGGGCGTAATTGGGTATTTTGTGAAGGCCGTGTGCTTTTCGTTTCTTGGTTGCTTTGACATTTCTTTCCTCCTTTATCTAAAAACGATTTTTCTGCCACCTCTTACGTTGTTTGAACATTTCGTTCAAGATATATCGTGTTCACAAAATCGCGGCATCCGGACTGACGTGCATTTTACTTACAATTTGACAACGAACACAATGGTGAAAAAAAATTGTTATGTCGAAAATTGACGATTTTAGTTTTCCCTGTGCAATATAGGTTCGCTAAAGTTCACAGCGAAGAGTATAATAATTGTACCTAGAAAATTATGAAATAAAACTAATTTCAAGCATGAGCAATGTCATCATTTGAAGTAATTAATTAATTAATTTGCTTCCCCATTCATGAGATTTACCAGCAAACTGAATACTGATTTTCTCTAATCTATAGATGTATATTATATAGGGCATCAGGGCCGGATCTAAACCTAACTCGAATATATACTATCTATGTTGATATAAATAATAAATAATAGAGGACGCGCGTGTGATCCTTGTGGAACTCTCGTTGCGTGACACTGAAGCATGTATTATCAGTAATAACAGATTCTTAGAGACTTACTATAATATATATATATATATATATATATATATATATATATATATATATATATATATATATATATATATATATATATATATATATATATATATATATATATATATATATATATATATATTTCTTGTTATAAATATATTGTTTAAACCATGTGACCATAAGGAAGTACTTAGAAATTGTTAGCAAATTCGTAATAAGAAGTGATCAATAACAAATGAGATGTATACGTGATCCGTGGCACAGATCCCGTCGTAAACAAAAGACAAAGTTCATTAACATGGGATAATGGGTCTTACCTTAGTCATAGTTAACTAACTCACGAGTTATGAATGATAGCACGAACACAACACCACGATGGTATCTTTACCGGTGCAGGATTAAGTGTATACTGATTTCCGCGGCACCGGCATTGAATAATATAACAGTACTTGCCATTAGGCCAGATGAGCTTCTCAGTCCCCATTGGCTGCGATACATACAGTTTTGGGTACATTGCACAGCCACCTGCCTGGGATACTTTCTTAATGAAACATTTGTTGATCATATCCTGACTTTTTACCATCCTGTCAGGACATTGGCAGTAAAATATCCGTAGATATACTTTATTTCTGTCAATATATTCTTAGATATTATAATTAGTGCTTTTAAATAGCCCGCAACTATATGGCGTTTACGAACCTTTCTCTTACAGACTTTCACATTTCTTTGTTTTGTTTCTTAAATCGACATATGAGCGCGAGCGGAAACGCAGATCTATAAGATCCTGAGTTACCTATTTACCCAAACAATTGATAGCACTGCAAAATTCTGACAGATAATATTCGAATTTTTATTGTAATGCACTAAGACGTCAACAAATATTATTACATAAAATTCCTACCAGACATCCACTGTATAATTTATTACGCTTTTACTTTTTCCAATTATTTATCATAATAAAACGAAAGATGGACGCATTTAAAATGCTGACCTTCTCAACCAAGCACTCTATAATAAACCATCTTTCTCGTTTATAGTTTAGTAATAGCATTGACTATTTAATAGCTATTGCAACTAGTTTATATTTCGCAGTGATGGCAATATTATTTTTACCTCTGGGTAATAGATACATATTTCCTGTATACATTTGATACCTGCTGCATTATTTTAAGCTATGGCTAAACGAGGAACTGAAGTTATTTTTGATTCTCAAAACTGATTGGGGTATAGGTACACTTACTACCTATTTATTTAAATATCAAGGTTTTTCTTATAGCTGACGGTAACGCATTAAGGAAATATTTATAAAAGCAATTCGACAACTTAATGATTATTTAAATCTAGAAATTTTTTTATTAGTTGCTAGATCGGTTGTCGTGGTCTGTTTCCTGAATCTCAACTTTGACTTGTAATAGACGTTTACAAATATTTTTGAAAAAATCAACAGATGAGATAAATGTAATTCCAAAAACAATATATGGTTTAATGTACTTATAATTAGGTCCTAACAGGCAAAAACCTGACTTTAGTTAAGTATGGGTAGGTAGGTGGTCCGTTTTTGTAAAATAATTTAAAATAAAGGTAGCCTCTTCCAGGAAGGGGTCCTTTTCAGGTAAAGCATTATTAATTCGACTATCATTCAAATTCCGTATGTCAGTCCAATCATGTCCAATATCTAGAAGGTACCTTTTTGAATAAAAAATTCCTGGATACTTATTATTTTTTACGCAAAATTCAACTACATACAATTCAACAATAAAATAATTATATCTATTTATCGTTCGCTTCATTCTACCGCGATTTTACAAACAAAAGGTAATTTTTTTGTTTCAAAGGTAATTTTTATGTTTAAATTTCACAGTTTACATTCGTGTACCTACTGTATTGTGAAGCAAGGTTATAATTAGTTATTTTGACAAGTTTCATTGTATTGTCGTTAAGCCAGTGCAGTGAAAAAATTATAACTAGTCTACCTTGTTAGTCTCGAATAACTCTTGAACTTTGATATAAAACACATGAGTTGCTAATCCTCCTGATTCGTCGGTGGCAACTCCTGAAATTCTTTTGGGGAAATTTGAACCTTGGAGCTGGAGCTCCCGATGGTCGTAATTAGGGTTGCCATGCTTGATATTAAAAAAATGTGGGACACCTACATTCCAGTGGTTATATAAACGCTAGTGAAGCGCCGCAAAAATGCGCCGCACGCAAATTTTAGCATATTTGAAAAATTAGATATTTGAGCTGCTAAAATATTTTTTTAGAAGAATGGGTTTTATCTAGCTAATATTCCTCTTGCATTCTCCATTTCCTTTGAAGAATTTCAAGGTCACTTATTTTCTAACAAAATCAAAAATCCGATAAAGAACTAATTTATACAAAGGAAAATTTTTGTAAAAACTAGAAAAAGCATAAGATAAAAAACGTCAAGAAAAATTTTTATGAGGCCATCGAATAGGCCATCCAATAGGCCATCCTATTGGATGCCTACAGCATTTGCAAAAGAGAAAATATCAAAATCAAAATGCAGTTCATTTGATTTTATAGAAAAAGGTGTGGGTATTTACAGTTTTACAAAATATTTCGTTGTTTTTTATTTAATTTCAAGACATTTGAAATGTTTTTGTTGATCTTACCTATTGATGTTAGCGACACAAGGAGAAATTAATATTCTATACATATTGAGAGCATCTGAGCAGTCAATATGTATAGAATATATAATATAACACCATTATTCTTTATGACTCCTCAACAATACTATCTATTATGTATTACTAATATATTCTTAGTAATGAAAAATATGCACTTATTAGTAGGTAGGTAGGTAGTATATAAGGAGGTTTCACTAAAATATCTTTGTTTAGAATGTTTAGATCGCCGCGGCGCGGCGGCGGCTTCCTACGTACTTCATTACAAAAAACGATCCCTTGATGATATTATATGTTTTGCTACCGCAATGCGCTGCACTACAGTCTCTCGGATAGATCGGATAGAGTATAGAGGGCGAAAGTGTGGAATTCCACTTTCTGTTCCCTGAAGATCCGCGCGATCTTGCGGTAGTCTTCTGGGCTCGTGGGCTCTATGCAGGTGCCTTCGGCTGTGAGCTTCGCTTTGGCGAGGTCTGCCCTGGCTATAGGTACTCAGCTTGCCGCTCATCGCTGTCCACAGGTCTCTATTTCTGAGGATGAGGGGGGGCACCTTGTCCTTCTTAGGTGCTCCGTTCTCTTGTTCCGCGGTTTCCTCGGGCTCCGTTTCTTGGGCCTCTCTGGTCTTGGCGGCCGCTTTGGGGGCCTCTCGGGCTACCTGCCTCTTCGATGGGGTCTCTTCTTCGTCCGATGTGTCGATCATCGGCCGGTACTTTTTCTTGGCCCTCTTTTTGGGCTGGCTGTGGCTTGGAGGCCGGCCCTGGGATTCCAAGTCCACGTCTTGGCATGGCTTTTCTGATGCCGCCTCTCTGGTCAGGGTCCTACTGAGCCTGGCGATTTCATGTCTGAAAGCCTGGCGATCTGAACAATCTAAAGATATTCTAGTGAAATACACCTCCTGCTGTGTACATGTATTTTTTTTATCTGCTCAGTAGGGTGACACTGTGACAAAATTACTGTAACATAACAATCTAAAAATATTCTTGGGAAATTAACTAGTAGGTATTACTTGTGGCACCTTATGCCATGTACACGTATCTTTACTATCTGGTCAGTCGTCGACCATGTTACAAAAATAATTCTTTTAGAAAAAAAAATGAAAAAATGCAGAAAGAAGCTGTGTGATTTGAACTCAATATTTATAGCACACATAGCAAACGTTTTACCGCTAGGCTATAATTGCTCTAGCAAACCTACGATGAACTATAAATATATATAAATTGCAAAGATTTCACCGCTCATGCTCAGTAACCCCGATGAGCAGCGGCGGCTTCGTACGTATAGAAAATCACCGCCGCGGCGGTTGCGTAGACATAATTACAGGGTGACACTAATTACATTATATATATTTCACAATATGTATTTTCACAATATTTCACAAACGAGGTATTGAGTACACAAAAATAAGAGTAAAAAGAATGATATAGCTTTATAAATTGTAAAATCATCAGATACAAATAAATTTTACTCGAAGCAAAACATTTATGTGTCGTTAAAAATATATTAAATTACATAGGTCCCTGGTGGTATCCCTGAAGAACCCTGATATTTAGATAGTTTTTATTTGAAATTATTTACTGTAACATTTTCTGTCCTACCACCTAAGTAACAAGATATCCCAGACTATTCCAGACCCAGAAGATTACCATGTACTGCAAAATTCTTTAGTTTATCTACAAGGCTCCAGTGATGGACCTTGTCGAATGCCTCGGGGTATACAGTACATTAAAAAGCCCTTGTCCATATAATTAAAAATGTCTTAAACAAAAGCTGCAAGATTAGTTAGTACTGATCTCTTTTTTAAAAATCCGTTATGTACTGCAGATTACTAGTAGACGTCCATATTCATATTACTCAAACAATGTGAGCCACTGTTATCACTCATTTGTGATGCATAATGCATGGCAAATAATAATTAATAATATTTACAACGGAAAAAAATCATTTATAAAATCCAGATTACACATATTATACTTAGTGTAAGAAAGTACATTTACGTAACTTAAATATTATTTACGTCGATCTAGCATCTAGTTATACTAGTAAACAAAATACTTTATGACTTCATATGGTTGGTCGATAGATAACATGCCCATATATTCTGATTCCGTTTCCTGAGAAGTGAGAAGAAAGTTGTTTCTTGGGTGAAAATTCGATGTCTACTTCATTATACACATTCAAACAAGTAAGTAAGGCATGTGATAAATAAACGAAGGAAGTTTTGACTAATAGACATTTTTGTGAAAATGATAAAAGAATGTTAACAAACATATTTAAAATGATTCTTAATTACATAACTGCTTTTTAATAATTAGTCTTTAAAATTACAAATTATTTGAATCGCTACTTCGATATTGTTTTAATTCTATATTTCACATTCACAGAAATGCATAAGATGTAAAAGACCGCAGTTTCATGGGAAAAATTCGTTGAAACCATCTATCTCCCGTTTTATCATTATGTCAAATAGCAAAAGAAAATATATGAATATATAAATATAAATATATTAATATAATAATGTTATATTATTAACCAGCTATTCCCCGCGACTTCGTACGCGCGAATTTAACGCACGTTGGCAGCTGAGTCCGCGCAACAGGCAGCCTATGTAATATTCTGTCGTGGGAAGAGGAAGCGGTTGGACGCGCCTTTCGGTGCGGCGGCGACGGCGCGGCGTGCGCGTGCGCGTGCGACGCGCGCGGTACTGGACACTGGATAAATTGGTTATTTTGTAAATACCGTATATACTTTCATATGCATTTAGTATACATAATTTACTAGCTATATATATATATATATATATATATATATATATATATATATATATATATATATATATATATATATATATATTTATATATATATATATATATATATATATATATATATATATATATATATATATATATATATATATATATATATATATATATATATATATATATATATATATATATATATATATATATATATATATATATTTATATATATATATATATATGTATATATATATATATATATATATATATATTTATATATATATATTTATATATATATATATATATATATATATATATATATATATATATATATATATATATATATATATATATATATATATATATATATATATATATATATATATATATATATATATATATATATATATATATATATATTAGCTTTGAAATTCTTTGCTATTCATATTTATTTTGTGAAAAGTAATCTTGGGTTTGTAGCATTTTATTACATAGAAATAAGCAATTAGACGAATAAGAAAGAAAACACACTTACCAGTGCTATATCTGGACACTCATACGGAAATGAATCACTATGCACATGAAAACGAACCACTTAGAAGTTGTACAAGTTCTTTCACCTTTCTTGAGGATCTTCAGAGCAGTATACGATTTATTTCATTGATCATTCATACTTGAATTTAAATTACCAATACACCAACACTTGCAGTGACGTTTTATGACATTACTTTTTGATATATAATATGTTCAAATAGAACAAATATAAATAGTAGACTAGGTTTGTGTATTCTACGAATGAGTTCCGTCAAAAACTAATGTCATAAAACGTCACTGCAAGTGTTGGTGTATTGGTAATTTAAATTCAAGTATGAATGATCAATGAAATAAATCGTATACTACTCTGAAGATCCTCAAGAAAGGTGAAAGAACTTGTACAACTTCTAAGTGGTTCGTTTTCATGTGCATAGTGATTCATTTCCGTATGAGTGTCCAGATATAGCACTGGTAAGTGTGTTTTCTTTCTTATTCGTCTAATTGCTTATTTCTATGTAATAAAATGCTACAAACCCAAGATTACTTTTCACAAAATAAATATGAATAGCAAAGAATTTCAAAGCTAATAAATATATCCAGGGTGAAAATTGGATTTTTTTCGAGAATTTTCGAAGAAACAATTAATACATACAACCAACAAATGATTTTAGTTTTGACTAAGCAAGCAATTTCTGTATCACTCCCTCTTTGAATGCTTCAGAACTCTATTGTATATATAATTCAATATTTTCCCGCATATAGTTGGAAAAAGTAGTTGTTTTTCAATAGGTTCAACAAGATTTTATGCATTTTAAAGTTTAACATCTTCTGGATAACTGTATGCCTAATGCTTTTATATATAATATGTTCAAATAGAACAAATATAAATAGTAGACTAGGTTTGTGTATTCTACGAATGAGTTCCGTCAAAAACTAATGTCATAAAACGTCACTGCAAGTGTTGGTGTATTGGTAATTTAAATTCAAGTATGAATGATCAATGAAATAAATCGTATACTGCTCTGAAGATCCTCAAGAAAGGTGAAAGAACTTGTACAACTTCTAAGTGGTTCGTTTTCATGTGCATAGTGATTCATTTCCGTATGAGTGTCCAGATATAGCACTGGTAAGTGTGTTTTCTTTCTTATTCGTCTAATTGCTTATTTCTATGTAATAAAATGCTACAAACCCAAGATTACTTTTCACAAAATAAATATGAATAGCAAAGAATTTCAAAGCTAATAAATATATCCAGGGTGAAAATTGGATTTTTTTCGAGAATTTTCGAAGAAACAATTAATACATACAACCAACAAATGATTTTAGTTTTGACTAAGCAAGCAATTTCTGTATCACTCCCTCTTTGAATGCTTCAGAACTCTATTGTATATATAATTCAATATTTTCCCGCATATAGTTGGAAAAAGTAGTTGTTTTTCAATAGGTTCAACAAGATTTTATGCATTTTAAAGTTTAACATCTTCTGGATAACTGTATGCCTAATGCTTTTATATATAATATGTTCAAATAGAACAAATATAAATAGTAGACTAGGTTTGTGTATTCTACGAATGAGTTCCGTCAAAAACTAATGTCATAAAACGTCACTGCAAGTGTTGGTGTATTGGTAATTTAAATTCAAGTATGAATGATCAATGAAATAAATCGTATACTGCTCTGAAGATCCTCAAGAAAGGTGAAAGAACTTGTACAACTTCTAAGTGGTTCGTTTTCATGTGCATAGTGATTCATTTCCGTATGAGTGTCCAGATATAGCACTGGTAAGTGTGTTTTCTTTCTTATTCGTCTAATTGCTTATTTCTATGTAATAAAATGCTACAAACCCAAGATTACTTTTCACAAAATAAATATGAATAGCAAAGAATTTCAAAGCTAATAAATATATCCAGGGTGAAAATTGGATTTTTTTCGAGAATTTTCGAAGAAACAATTAATACATACAACCAACAAATGATTTTAGTTTTGACTAAGCAAGCAATTTCTGTATCACTCCCTCATTGAATGCTTCAGAACTCTATTGTATATATAATTCAATATTTTCCCGCATATAGTTGGAAAAAGTAGTTGTTTTTCAATAGGTTCAACAAGATTTTATGCATTTTAAAGTTTAACATCTTCTGGATAACTGTATGCCTAATGCTTTTATATATAATATGTTCAAATAGAACAAATATAAATAGTAGACTAGGTTTGTGTATTCTACGAATGAGTTCCGTCAAAAACTAATGTCATAAAACGTCACTGCAAGTGTTGGTGTATTGATAATTTAAATTCAAGTATGAATGATCAATGAAATAAATCGTATACTGCTCTGAAGATCCTCAAGAAAGGTGAAAGAACTTGTACAACTTCTAAGTGGTTCGTTTTCATGTGCATAGTGATTCATTTCCGTATGAGTGTCCAGATATAGCACTGGTAAGTGTGTTTTCTTTCTTATTCGTCTAATTGCTTATTTCTATGTAATAAAATGCTACAAACCCAAGATTACTTTTCACAAAATAAATATGAATAGCAAAGAATTTCAAAGCTAATAAATATATCCAGGGTGAAAATTGGATTTTTTTCGAGAATTTTCGAAGAAACAATTAATACATACAACCAACAAATGATTTTAGTTTTGACTAAGCAAGCAATTTCTGTATCACTCCCTCTTTGAATGCTTCAGAACTCTATTGTATATATAATTCAATATTTTCCCGCATATAGTTGGAAAAAGTAGTTGTTTTTCAATAGGTTCAACAAGATTTTATGCATTTTAAAGTTTAACATCTTCTGGATAACTGTATGCCTAATGCTTTTATATATAATATGTTCAAATAGAACAAATATAAATAGTAGACTAGGTTTGTGTATTCTACGAATGAGTTCCGTCAAAAACTAATGACATAAAACGTCACTGCAAGTGTTGGTGTATTGGTAATTTAAATTCAAGTATGAATGATCAATGAAATAAATCGTATACTGCTCTGAAGATCCTCAAGAAAGGTGAAAGAACTTGTACAACTTCTAAGTGGTTCGTTTTCATGTGCATAGTGATTCATTTCCGTATGAGTGTCCAGATATAGCACTGGTAAGTGTGTTTTCTTTCTTATTCGTCTAATTGCTTATTTCTATGTAATAAAATGCTACAAACCCAAGATTACTTTTCACAAAATAAATATGAATAGCAAAGAATTTCAAAGCTAATAAATATATCCAGGGTGAAAATTGGATTTTTTTGAGAATTTTCGAAGAAACAATTAATACATACAACCAACAAATGATTTTAGTTTTGACTAAGCAAGCAATTTCTGTATCACTCCCTCTTTGAATGCTTCAGAACTCTATTGTATATATAATTCAATATTTTCCCGCATATAGTTGGAAAAAGTAGTTGTTTTTCAATAGGTTCAACAAGATTTTATGCATTTTAAAGTTTAACATCTTCTGGATAACTGTATGCCTAATGCTTTTATATATAATATGTTCAAATAGAACAAATATAAATAGTAGACTAGGTTTGTGTATTCTACGAATGAGTTCCGTCAAAAACTAGTGTCATAAAACGTCACTGCAAGTGTTGGTGTATTGGTAATTTAAATTCAAGTATGAATGATCAATGAAATAAATCGTATACTGCTCTGAAGATCCTCAAGAAAGGTGAAAGAACTTGTACAACTTCTAAGTGGTTCGTTTTCATGTGCATAGTGATTCATTTCCGTATGAGTGTCCAGATATAGCACTGGTAAGTGTGTTTTCTTTCTTATTCGTCTAATTGCTTATTTCTATGTAATAAAATGCTACAAACCCAAGATTACTTTTCACAAAATAAATATGAATAGCAAAGAATTTCAAAGCTAATAAATATATCCAGGGTGAAAATTGGATTTTTTTCGAGAATTTTCGAAGAAACAATTAATACATACAACCAACAAATGATTTTAGTTTTGACTAAGCAAGCAATTTCTGTATCACTCCCTCTTTGAATGCTTCAGAACTCTATTGTATATATAATTCAATATTTTCCCGCATATAGTTGGAAAAAGTAGTTGTTTTTCAATAGGTTCAACAAGATTTTATGCATTTTAAAGTTTAACATCTTCTGGATAACTGTATGCCTAATGCTTTTATATATAATATGTTCAAATAGAACAAATATAAATAGTAGACTAGGTTTGTGTATTCTACGAATGAGTTCCGTCAAAAACTAATGTCATAAAACGTCACTGCAAGTGTTGGTGTATTGATAATTTAAATTCAAGTATGAATGATCAATGAAATAAATCGTATACTGCTCTGAAGATCCTCAAGAAAGGTGAAAGAACTTGTACAACTTCTAAGTGGTTCGTTTTCATGTGCATAGTGATTCATTTCCGTATGAGTGTCCAGATATAGCACTGGTAAGTGTGTTTTCTTTCTTATTCGTCTAATTGCTTATTTCTATGTAATAAAATGCTACAAACCCAAGATTACTTTTCACAAAATAAATATGAATAGCAAAGAATTTCAAAGCTAATAAATATATCCAGGGTGAAAATTGGATTTTTTTCGAGAATTTTCGAAGAAACAATTAATACATACAACCAACAAATGATTTTAGTTTTGACTAAGCAAGCAATTTCTGTATCACTCCCTCTTTGAATGCTTCAGAACTCTATTGTATATATAATTCAATATTTTCCCGCATATAGTTGGAAAAAGTAGTTGTTTTTCAATAGGTTCAACAAGATTTTATGCATTTTAAAGTTTAACATCTTCTGGATAACTGTATGCCTAATGCTTTTATATATAATATGTTCAAATAGAACAAATATAAATAGTAGACTAGGTTTGTGTATTCTACGAATGAGTTCCGTCAAAAACTAATGTCATAAAACGTCACTGCAAGTGTTGGTGTATTGGTAATTTAAATTCAAGTATGAATGATCAATGAAATAAATCGTATACTGCTCTGAAGATCCTCAAGAAAGGTGAAAGAACTTGTACAACTTCTAAGTGGTTCGTTTTCATGTGCATAGTGATTCATTTCCGTATGAGTGTCCAGATATAGCACTGGTAAGTGTGTTTTCTTTCTTATTTGTCTAATTGCTTATTTCTATGTAATAAAATGCTACAAACCCAAGATTACTTTTCACAAAATATATATATATATATATATATATATATATATATATATATATATATATATATATATATATATATATATATATATATATATATATTGTACTTAATTTTTTTACAATTTGTGGTATAGATCGGCAGATGGGAAGGGTTGAATGTCAGGCTAGTACGGTTGATAATGGGCTAGCGCCCGCTTTTCTTTGATGTCGTAAGGTATACTTTCACTCGTCCAAAAGGCATGCTGTGTGAAATCGGAGAAAATAAATTATCATATGCCGGTCTATTGCAGCTTCCGTTTTAGTACCTAGCATCCATTTTTAAACATATTAAAACATAATACGTATCATATATAAATGATTATACTAGAGTACCAAGTTATACTTGCTTGGACGAATTTTTTCATATTTTATAAAATATAAAGAAAATATCTGTGATAATTGGAAGTCATTTATTTTTATGTATTATATAACAGATCACTCTTCAATAGTTTTATCCTTAAAAATTTAAAATCTTCAACAAAATGTACCCACAAATAAAAATTGTAAAATTTGTATTGATTATATTAAATTAAGATATAATTTAGTAATGGAAAATTGGGATTTTGGGTTTATGATTTATTGAAACATTACGATCTCATATAAGAAATAGTACAAAAACTATATGCAGAAAAGAAAAAGAAAAGAATATCTAAGAAGAAATGGATTACAAGTCAAATTTTATTCTTAATTAATGAAAAAATTAGTCTTTATAAAATGTGTGTGAGGAATCAAAATAATTTAAACATAAAAGAACAGTATCAATATAAGAAAGTTAAATAAAGAATTTAAAAAATAGGAAATTATTATAATCGATTAATTCATAAACATCAAAATAGCTCCGAGGCCCTCTGAAACTCTGAAATGAAATATGTCGGAAACGAAAACCTAAAACAGAAAAAAATGTATTGAAACGTTAAATGGAGAAATTATTGCAGATATTAATCAAATCATAAATGTTTTTAATGAATACTATTGTGGTCTCGGAGAAAAACTGGCATGTAAAATTCCGGATTTAAAAATTCCTGTACCTAAATGATAAAAAAATGGAGCAACTCCATTTGTTTGTATGAGACTAAATTGAAATTTAAAAAATCACCTGGTCAAGATAAGACGCGGTGTGAAACCTTAAAAGAAATTGCAGCTGAGATTGCTTCGCCTTTCTTGTAAACAAATGTTTCAATGCAGGAATATTCCCAGACGTTTTAAAAATCGCAGTAGCCTTTATACAAAAGTGGTGATACATCTAAATTAGAAAACTATAGATCTCTCCCTGATTTCATACGTGGCTAAGATTTTTGAACATCTTCTAAAATAAGTTATCATCTCCCGGTCTATTGCAGCTTCCATTATGGTATCTAGCATCCATTTTTAAATATATTACAACGAAATAATAAAATATATGGCTACTAAAAAAGTAATGACAAAATTAAAACCATACCTTTTTCTATAAAATCAAATGCAACTGCATTTTGATTTTGATATTTCCTCTTTTGCAAATGCTGTAGGCATCCAATAGGGTGGCCTATGGTTCCAGTTTATAATCGTGCCTATAGCTATGGTTAGTCGATAGAATAACATGTATATTCATATATTCTGATTCCATTTGCTGAGAAGAAAGTTGTTTCCTGGGTGAAAACCCGGCCTATGGTCCCAGTTTATGATCGTGCTTATAGCTATGGTTAGTCGATAGAATAACATGTATATTCATATATTCTGATTCCATTTGCTGAGAAGAAAGATGTTTCTTGGGTGAAAACCCGGTGTCTTTAAATGTGTCTTATACACGTTCAAAAGAGGAATCTGGTAGATAGTCTGATAAATAAATGAAGTAAATTTCGACCTATAGACATTTTTGGGAAAATAGTAATAACATTCTCAACAAATTGGCAAATCAATGAAAAATCCGCTTGGCCATTTATTTTTATAATTATTTGTATTTTTGTCTTTTTATTTGCATACGTAGCGGGAGTATTTTGAACATGAAGCATAAAATGTGTTTTAAGTAGGTATTGATCTTATAATTAAAAACTCGGAAGACAAGCGCTACGAATATTATATTATTATTGTGGATATATATCCTAAAGTTAGACAACCCGACTTACTGATGCACATTATTCAATGTCTACCTATAAATTAGGTAGGTATACAATTAATGAACGTTATTATGTATTTATTAGACATATTTCATATTTAGTAAAACACCATCTTACAAACATACAGAGCAATAATAAGTATGTGATAAAAATATAAATATATAAATAATAATGAAGAAAAGGAATAATATTTTAATAGGTTACTTATACCACTGAAATCTATGTAACTGGAACGGCAACACATATGTCATTAACTTTAAAGGCCTTGCGAGAAAGAGATATAAAAAATTGTCTTTCATTCTTATCATGATTGTCTGATCATTCTTATCTATCTCATGAGTTCTCATGGTGGTCTATTTTATTTGTATATCAATGTTTGCTTCATATATACAGGGTGCCCATGTAAAAGGTATCATATTTTAACAGTTTATAACTCGAGAACGAAAAGAGCTATCGACATCCTCACTGCACGTCTTAAAGTTCCTTTATATTTTTCCTACCATTACATTGTTGCCATTTCTTAAATGTTGTTAGAAATTATCGAGAAATAATGGCCCATTTCACTCCAAAATTATGAGATTTTTAATTTAACAACACCTATCTGCTACGTCCATCTTACCATTTGGGCTTCCAGCTTTTGTTAACATTTTCCCGATGTATTCATTTTTTCACAAATTGTCGGAAATTTTTTATATTTAATCTGAACTTTACAAAAAACCTACATCTTTCAGATCAAGCACACAAAGGAAGTTCCTTGAAATATATATTTGAAATATATATTTCTTTATCTGACAAGGGACAATATAACTACTAATGTTAAAGGTAATCAGAGAATTTAAATATTCTCATAAATCAGTTGTTTCTACAATGCACATAGTGAAACGAAGTAAAATATTGCTAAATGCATTCTGGAGCATTGCAGGAGAAATAGTATTAAATGCGTTAGTTATATTTTCTCTTAATATATTTAAATTGGCGGGATTTGGACTGTGACACATATGCTTAATATACTTTCATATAAAAAAACGGGTATAGTTAAATCAGGAGAGTGAAATGCCAATTCGATGGGCCTATCGACCTCTCTCATATCTAATATATCTAATGGATTCCTCGCAATTAAGGAATAGTGAGGCGGAGCACCATATTGCTGGAAGTATAAAATGTTTAATATACTGTTGTTGATGGTATAAAAAGTGCTCCAACATATCTATTTACATGCTCCAATATATCACTTTTTATACAGATGTATAACATACTCCATTTTACTGTTTTTACGTGGAAGAAAAATGGACCACAGATCTTGTTCCTTTTACCTCCACACCAGAGAATAACCCCAATTCTCAAATAATTGCATTTGCTTATGGGTCCATGTAAATGGAAAGATGGTTCATCTGACATAAGTAAAATGGTTGGCTCATTCCTTAATACACTGCTGGCCAATAGGTTGGAATAATTCAAAATTTTGGATGCCTAACTGAATAATATGGAATATCAAACCACGGTCTTCAGGACGTTTTTGGAAATTTTATTGCTAATAAATGGCCTGAATATCATGTTTCTATCGTGTTCAAAAAAGGAGAATACAATATTTTTAAGATTTTAAATCTGTGAAAGGAAACCTTGTACAAATATCTCGAAAGGTTTTTTTTTTTTTGATCGGATGAGTAATTACAATTACATAATTACAATTTAGTTGGTTGTAATTATACGGTAAATCCCTATATATATATAAAACATTTAAAAAGCTGCGGTCCTAACTAATGAACTGGTGGGCTAAGTATTACAACAATCACCACTGGAAAGAAAAAACGAAATACACACTGGACCATTCCGTTTCCTACCTGATGTTCACCGTCAACTAATTTATGCAAATATCTAGATGATCAGGTGTCTGACAGAGTGATGAGCTCATCGAGTAAAGCGTGTGCTCCATATACGGAAGATACGGAACGTTACTAGTTCGAATCCCTCACTTTTTGATATATTTTTTTCTATTTTTGACTTAATTACTCATTCTTAAATACATGTGTACATGGAATAAGGTCTGCCAGTTTTTACCTGATTTATTGTGATGGCAGAATTTTAGTGTGGCGAGAACCTAATTTGTTTATTGTCCGCGACACTGTGACAGCTCAATGCTATAGGGTCAATGTTTTGTTTCCAATAGTTATTCCCTATGCGAATGATTATAGAGAAGAATTTGTGTTAATTGACGACAATTTCCTACCTCATCGGGGCCATATTGTTAACTAGATTTTGGAAGAAAACCACATGCACAGGATGAAGAAAAATACAAAGAAAAGCTCTTAAACGCCTAGGCATTAAATGCATAATATGTCAAAGTATCTCTACCTACTTAACATTTTAAGAGTTTTCAAATTTATGCCATACAAGATATCGATAATCATCCAAAGTCAATTAATTGTTTGGTTTGGGGTACAGAAAGATCAACAATTTCCGCCAAATTGAAAAATCAAGAACAATATGAACAAAAGCTGAAATATACCTAATTTAAGAAATTTTGTCAAAACATGACACTCATTACTCGTTTATTTCACAAGCTATAAGCCATTAACATCTTCATTTTTTTACCAGCGTTTTACTAGTTGCATAAATCTTGCGAGAGGTCGCCGTTCCAGTTACTATGTTAAAACTAATATAATTTATCCATTGAGCAATTTTTGTAATATTATCACAGATACTCTTGCTGGTAGCTTCCATGCGACATATTTACAGGTACTTTGAGACTTCTATGCTCTTATTTTTCTGAAATTCCGCGTAGGTGTTCTTGGATTGCTAAAAATATAAACGATGTAATAAAAATAGTTATTTTTGCCGTAGCTTACCTTCAGAGCATCTTTTAGCTCAATATCGAATAGTCTCTGCAGTCCCTTTACATTTTTACGTAAGATTTTATTAAACTCACTCCTCATCCGGTACGGCGCCTCCGTGGTCGTCACATTTGGGTCGGTGATCGGAGCTGCTGTCGTCACCTGCAGTCACAATATGTAAATATACTTCAGTGCAGGAGCATCTTTTGACTTACCGGTGCATTGTCGGGCAGAAAGTTGTCGTTTATCAAGTTGTTAACGGTCCCGAAAGTGTTCTTAGTGTCATTCCATTGCTTAAAACAAATAAATTAGATACAATAATGTCGCACTTCTAATAAAATTATGATACCACGTTAAACGTTAAAGATATTCATTTTTGTGAAAATTAGACGTGTTTCTCAAGCCACTTAAAAATGTTGGCCCCGGCAACAATGCCATGTTTATCGAATTATTCATTTTTGTACATATAAAACAACAAATAAAACAGCTGGTTCTTACTTCGTAGATTACTGAAAATAGTGTCCTGAAGAATCCTGGCTTTTTCACGGCCCTCCGCGTCCGTAGGACGACGTCAATGTCGCGTTGATGGGCCTAAAAAGACTAGTCATTATCCTGAAGTTTCGGTCCACCAATATCTCGAAAATCGAAAGTGATATTTGTGTTGTTTATTGAAATACTTTACCTTATCATTCTTATCATGATTGCTCTGTCCGGTATTGTCCGAGCTTTGTAAAGCCAAAGCAAAGTACGTTGTTACCAAGAACAGTAGTATCGTCCTTGTTAGTAGCCTGTACTGCATATCCTGCAAAAATTATTGCCATTTTACTAAACTAATTAATATCAACTGTATGAAACCCGGACACATTAACATGTATTTCCACTTTCTCCTTCGATTAGGTGTAATCAGTATTACGCAAAAGATTTATAGCAGAGCAAGTCAAGGCACGTATGTATATTTTTTAAGGTATCGGTACTTATATAGTGTCGATTTTCTACACTGAAATTATGACACTACCCGATTATATTATTTTTTGCAGTGTATATACGTACAGGAAATATACAGAAGTTTCCTGTATTTTCGTATAACCTGAAGTGATATCTAATAAAACAAAATTGGCATTAGTTTGATTTACAGCTTTATTTTAATTAAGTTTATAATTGTTTTAATTTATCGTTATTATTGGAAAAGTATTAATCGTTTATAATAATATCGGCAATAAATATTA
>CAXKVY010000424.1:197500-205000 GCA_964058915.1 Tetropium fuscum
TCTACTAAATTTTGCGGTACAAAGTTATAGTTGCGGTATCAAGTTTTCTCTCTTATCTACAACATCCGTGGATACATTGTACACCCTGTATATGTAAACTCAAATTAAAGTACATTTTTATGGGTTTGAACACAAGCTGAATTTTTGTGAAGCATACCTTTTTTCCGTAAAATAACAAATAAAAAAGTTTTTTCTTTTTTCAACCACATCCGTGGACACACTGTGTATTGCTCGGCATATTCAAATGTATTCGCAGTTATAGTTAGTATATAAGTTAGTGTCGCCTTTCTTCATTTACTCAAGTTTCGTGTGAAACTGGATTTTCAAAATACAAAAATATAAAAAATGGGTTTAGAAGTTCAATGACCCAAGAAAAGTCTTTATCGGAAGGGTAATTGTCTGTTGAAAAGACACTTTTAAACAAAGGGAAAGATTCTGACATTCTTGAGGGCGTAGCAGCAATAGCTCCAATTGTAAGAAAAAATTGGTTGGCGAAACGCGCGTCGAGCGAAGTGAAAGTGTTTTGGTGTTTGTGGAAACTACTCCGAGTGTTACTTTATCATTTAGTATTTATTTATCATTATTGCTTATTTTTTAGCTGTCGTACTGTTGACATTTTTTTAATAATAATTTCAATAATTACTGATAGCAGCATTTTATAGAGAATTTAATTTCCTAAAAAGAAAGGTCCTTAGTACTAAATCCGTGAATTTATTATTTTCAAAGATACTCTCGTTTAAACATTCTCTTAAAAATCGGATTTCATTCAATTAATTTTAAGGAGCCATATCTAAAAATTTTTGGACTGTCCGATTTATATTATTTGAAACTAATTTATGATGTTGATATTTAAATTTTGTGCTTCGTAATGAAAAAAAGGGGAGAGTAGGGGCCAAAAGCTGTATTTAATTGTTATGATATTTAGTTACTTCGCCTAAATACATTGTTTTTCTGTAATGTTTTGGAACTCTTCTGACTTGTCTAGTTTCTCTTTTGTTCATTTATTCGCTTCTCTTGAAAATCTCTGAATTTATACCTGAGACAACATCGGAGAACTTAGATAATAAAGATGAAAAACTATATTGAACTAAATTTAACAGTTGAAAAACCAAAAATAATTTATTATGAATAAAAAATTGATTAATTATAACTATTTATCATAAAGAATGTTTAAACGAGCATATCTTTGAAAATAATGAATTCACGGATTTAGTACTAAGGTATCTTTTTTGTAGGAAATTTAGTTCTCTATAAAATACTGCTATCAGAAATTTTTCTACAAATAAAAGTTCTACCAGCTATTCATGTTTGAGTAAAAACGTCGATTTTCTCATGTTAATTAATTAATTAAATGGGAAACAAACTCGGTTTGCGCCGTTCACAGGTTCGATTTAGCAAGCTAAAATGTTGGGAGAAATTATTTTAGGTCCAATGCTAAACAATTTGCCAATGGAACCGAAAATTAAAAAAATTAAAAAAACACCCTAATATATATATATATATATATATATATATATATATATATATATATATATATATATATATATATATATATATATATATATATATATATATATATATATATATATATATATATATATATATATAAATATATATATATATATATATATATATATATATATATATATATATATATATATATATATATATATATATATATATATATATATATATATATATATATATATATATATATATATATATATATATATATATATATCTATATAAATATATATATATATATATATATATATATATATATATATATATATATATATATATATATATATATATATATCTATATAAATATATATATATATATATATATATATATATATATATATATATATATATATATATATATATATATATATATATATATATATATATATCTATATAAATATATATATATATATATATATATATATATATATATATATATATATATATATATATATATATATATATATATATATATATATATATATATATATATATATAAATAAATTTAAAGATAAGGTTTGTCTTCTTATTTCGAATGTTTCAAGTGAGGAATGTAATCATTACCTACCTTTAGATACCTATGCAAAAGGTTGTTTTATTGTAAAGAATAAGAGAGATTGTATTAATACTATTATATTATAGTAGATCAAAGAAATATTCTCATTGCTTGTTAAAACATATTTTTTTAATTACTTAATAGTTGTTTACTGCAATATTTAAATTAAAGCAACTTACGCAACGTTAACTATCAGGAACAGTCGTCTACTTACAGTTTCAAATGTTGCGAGTTATTTTTGCAGCATTTTCGGTTGAATTTTATGCGAAAACACCAACTTTATTACAGAATGCTAATTATTACATGCCCGTGTAGAACGCCTATAATATTACTGGCACTTTAAAGTTACCAAACCTTTGGCATAACAAAATCAACTACTCTCCAATTTGTTATACCTTCCTCTGTTCGATAGATGTGCTACTATGAATTCATTTGTCTTACTCTCTCTTCATCGCGAAGCTAGAGTGCATTCAAGCGGTGTATGTTACCTAATAGTATCGAAACCATGCACATGGGTGAACAAAATAAATTGGCTCGCGCTTATTAGAATACCAAAATTATTTCGTGTGGTATTTATCTTTTTAATAATCAAAATTCGTTTTATTTGTGCCTTTCATCTTTGTTTAACTCAAACCCTGCTAGTCACCCCAAGAAACACAATGCAGTTTTCAAGGTCACTGCTGTTTTGCCAGCACCTAACTAAGACTGTTTGAAATGAATACAGCGATATTCAAAATAGTATTTTAAAAAAAATAAAATATTATATTATATGGTATTTTCTTTATTTTGCATAGGTATGTTAACACAGAGAATGCAACAATCACTGAACGTTGTCAACTTACTGCTCTCGAATTCCCTTCTCCAACCCCAAACTGAGTCTACTAGACACTCGAATTCACTCGCCACCAAACAGAAAAGAAATAAATTCACTTGCGTTTTTTGCACTGGATCAACGACTAATGATGGACCGGTAGAGCTAGGCGTCCACAAGTAATCAGACTGTACAAAATATGTCAATTAAGTCAAGGTTACTCTTTAGTAACTTTCTTACATAACGAATATGTAAAGTTGCGGCTATAAACTAGCTGTTTGTTGTTTGCTTAATAGGTGGAAAGGAAGGAGCAGTGTTTGGTGGTAACTATAAAAGTATGTTCTTGAACAGTCGGGAGTAATTTTCGAGAGTTATCGGTTCGGTAATTTGTTTAATATTCAGTGGATGATTTGATAATTACCTCATAATTATAGCCTATTTTTACGAAGTTTTGTCTACAAAATTGGTCGAATGTCATCGGACTAATTTAAAAAAAATCCTGTCAGGATGCCTTCGTTTCAACACGAAGGGGTGGTGGAGGTTACCGGCCACCTCCAGCTGCATCATCCAGCACCTCGTTCCTAATGCAGATGATCACGTAGTATCGTTTACCTGGTGTTTTAAGAAATGTCATCTGTCAAATTTTGTCCCCAGATAGTACTCCATAATTCCAAACGAAATTTCAAGGATTTGAGGCATGGGGTCGGTCAAGTTGGCCTCCCCAACTGCAGTAACCAAACCGACATATACGTTACAATTTTGCACATATTTTGTACAATTTTCCACACCCTATCTCGAATTTTGCACACCTTTCCCTGAGCACTGGAAATGGAAAATGTATGGGGGTGCAAAATTCACGGTTACCTCCCCTTTTGCGCGATTGCAAATAATTTTACAGCTATTTAATTGTTACATTTTGCATAGCCTCAGATTTTCCCCCACACCCTCTTGAACCAAAATCCATTATAATCTTGAAACCATTATAATCATTAAATTTTGCACACCAATTTACAAATTTTGCACAGGCTCAGATTAGCGCCACAGGTTCTTGAAAAAATGCCTTCAGCCTCCCGCTCAAGATAACAACCATTAAATAGTCAAATGCGATGTCTAAGATACCGTCTGTCGGCAACCGGCAATGTCCTGCGGTGTAGCGTGTTTTTTCTTTTTTTTAATTACGGCGTTCAATTTAAATTGTACTAAATTTTTTAAATGGGTACTGCAGTAAGCAAATAGATGAATAATAAGGAAGACATACTTACCAGTTGCATGTCTGGACATATATACAGAAACGAACCACTTAGAAGTTGTACAAGTTCTTTCACCTTCATTGAGGATCTTCAGAGTGATGTACGATTTGTTTTATTGATCATTTATACTTGAATTTAAGATATTCATACCTCATTCATAAATTCAAGAATAAATGATCGATAAAACAAATCGTACTTCACTCTGAAGATCCTCAATGAAGGTGAAAGAACTTGTACAACTTCTAAGTGGTTCGTTTCTTTATATAATATGTCCAGATATGCAACTGGTAAGTGTGTCTTCCTTATTATTCATCTATTTCCTTATTTCTCTATGTAATGAATTGCTACAAACCCAAGATTTCTTCTCGCAAAACAAATATGAATAGCAAAGAACTTAAAAGCTAATATATATATATATATATATATATATATATATATATATATATATATATATATATATATATATATATATATATATATATATATATATATATATATATATATATATATATATATATATATATATATATATATATATATATATATATATATTGCGGAAAGGTCATCGTGCACTTTGACATTTATACCGTTTCCTGTATAAGCGGTGTATGTATTTTATGCTGCGTTTCCAGGTATAATAATACCATATTTTTTATACATTTTTGAATTATTTTTATGTGTCAGCATTTCCATTTCCAATTTGTAAAGTAAACCTAGTAATAAGTTTTAATCTTATTTTTCTTTCCCCCAAAAATTACCGAAAGTGCCAGAGTAGATTCGATACCCAGGATAATTTGGGGACTATCTGACTTACTTGCGCATTGTCTGTGGCGTTCATGGGAATTAGTGACTTCGGTATCCATCGAACTAATCGGTATCCACTAATTTGAATTTAATTTTTATTAAGAGCTGAGCTAGCTTAGGCAAAGTTTTATTACCCACTTTAAATCGCTGTTGAATGTACTCCAGGGGTAATAACAACTAAGTTCCCTCTGAAATAAAAAAAATCAGCAGGCCAGTTTAAAACAAATCTTAAATGGCTTTTATCAATTGCCTACAATATAATACATATAAATAATTGATAAATAAATATTTCTAGCTTTATCCTTACTTATTTTCACCGTTTATGACCGCTACGAGCAATAGGTATATTTTTTCAAATACTTTTTTAATATAAAAATTATATTTTTATTAATTTCTCCGGTTAGAAATAAGATATCGAGTTGCGGTTTTCATTGATTTCTTGCAATTTTGATTCTCTATATGACCATGTGAGAATAAACATATTATTGCATTTCAAATTTCGGAGAAAAAACGGAAAGTTTGCTTGTATTTAAAACAGCGCCACCTAGCTTCCGCGGCAACAGTTAAATTTGCACACTCTATTCTAGCAATGATAAAGTAAAAATCTCTTTCCAATGAAAGCAAATTCATTTGATTCTGTTAAGCCAAACCGTGGTTGCAGATTTTAAACGAGAAATTGAAATAAACACTTGAAATTGGCATTTCTATAACTAACTAATAACTATACAAAAATCGAAGAAAATATGCGGAAAATCTTGAAATGACTTGAGTGTAAAAGGAAAATATATAAATGATGAAAAAAAAAAGAGATCACGAAATCAAATTCAGAAAATAAATTTTGGATACGGGGGCTTCGGGGTTTTGGCTACGTCCATCCTCCATTTTGAGCTTATCAGCATCGGTAAGTTTTACCATGGTTTCAAATTATGAAATGGACATAAATTTAACAGGTAGTTACTTTTGACATACCAAATTAATAAATTGATAGGCATCTATCTACATAATACCTATTACTACAAAAATTTAAAGCGGCAATTACTTAAGTGAAGTCAATAAAATCGTTTACTTTCATCTGCTGGTGCTCGCCACTGTACTACTAATAATACAGTTATGGTACATATAATACAATAGTATAAAGATAAAACGATACGATACGGTAAAAGTTGGTCGACAAGAAACGATAAAAGTTGGTCGAAAACCTTGAAATGACTTGAAAATAAAAGAAAAACATGCGAAAGAACAAAATGCACTTAAAAAAACAAAGAAACAATATGATACATAAATAAAAACTAGACAATAAATTACTTAACGCTTATTTTGAGGTTTTAGCCACCCCATTTTGAGTCAAAGATCTGCCTGTTGAATTGGTGTCTAGTCTAAGGCCTACGTTGTCTAGTCTAAGACCTACACATTTTACAGATTTGTTGGTTCTAGTTCCAGAGAAATGAATTGTCAATATTTCCTGTCCTTTTTCGCATCGGTTGATCTTTTTAGGTAGTGTTGGAAGGTGATGTTTAAAATATCTTCTTGAAGTACTTCCTTGGACTGCTGCTGTACGTCCTTTCAATTCATTCATATCCTAATAGCTAGTTTTAGTATTTTGCTGCATGGTCTGAATTTCTTGAAGTACCTAATGCCATCAACAACTGCACTTGTTCTGCCATTTTAGCTTGTGACTCGCACACACTAATTAGTGTAATTCTTTCTTTAGAAGAACTTACTCTTTAGACATCTTTCACGGCGTCCTCGAAGATGGGCTTGAGTGGTGGTGAACCGTCGGTTCTAATTTTTGAATTTCTGAAGATCTTTTCCTCGCTGTCACGATACGTTGGTCTTTACTACTGATCCAAATTGTAGGTAGGTTGTATATTCCTAAAGATGGTCTTTACTGATGACGAAACTTCGATCCTTACTGCTGAGTCAACATCTCCTGGTTCTGGTTGTATTTCTGAAGACCTTATGGCGAAACGCCGGTCCTTGAATTTATCATAGGATAGAATATTCAGACTTTTACAAGAAGGTATATTGTTTCTTATTGTACATACTTATTTATTTTGAGGCATTTCCTTGTTTCAACATGAAGTAAAATAAATAATAGTCGTCCCATATATAATGTGCATGTCAAGTTAGAATACATTGTCCATTAGAATACAGTTTTGTTATAGTTACAATCACCTGCAATTAGAGAACTCTTAATATCCTCTACTGTATTACTGGCTGCCTATTTTCCGCGATAGCATTCAAATGCATAATATTATTACAATAATATAATTAACTTGACAAAACACCGCTCTCTGCTACTTAATGATATTTTTTCCTAAGCAGGAAGCGGTATTAAAAATTGGAAATCGATTGCAAAATAACTGATATTAATATAAAAGTTCTTTTACATTTTGAGGCTGGCCTTCGGGCAAGTATAAATTCTGCAAAAACGGTTAACAATTTATTTTACAAATTCAGGCTTGGTACAAAAGTAAATAATAAATACGAACTAATATACAGGGAATGTAAAAGGCGTTTGAAATAACAATACAAAAACCATACAACCTTTAACA
>CAXKVY010000424.1:210000-270000 GCA_964058915.1 Tetropium fuscum
CAATAGACAGTAGGAATTTTAAATGTATTAATTATTTCGGATCGGGAAACTTTCTTTAAAGAAGCTCGGGAATTTTTCAGAAAAGTGTACATCTACGCAAAAATAAGATTGACAGATTTTAGGGGTGCCTACATATGTGACTCGTTCTATTTTTTTTATTTTAGACTTACGCTTCATGTTCTCCCGCATTGGCGAAGGGCATTAGACATTTCTGAAATGACATTTGCTTTCGCAATACGAAAATAATAAATGTTTTTTTTTAATTTAGAGCAATCTACTTCTTTTCGACATGATATAACCGTTATAAAGATTATATGTGTGTTGTAAAGTCATATTTTTTATGTGGTGTTAACTTACGTTGAAAACGAATCCCAGGACTGCATTTTTCACTCCAGTTACTACCTCTACCTTCCTCTTATCCCTGTTTATGTTTGCGTCTGTAAATTCCTAAAACATATAATTGTTTCAATGGGTCTTAGGGATTCCCCAAAAAGTTTGATATAAGGAAATATGTTTTTTAGTAAATATGCTTCCTTTTATTTATAACCTCAGGCCTAAGTTCGGGACTGATTTTAATTTTAAACTACAACATTGCATAGATATTTGCCCCAAAAAATAGCTCGATTTATTAATTTTGCATGCTTGATACTAAACTTACGTAAACTTAATACGGTAACGCTATGATATACAGTAAAGTGGTGTGACAGTGGTCATTATTTTAAAGTTCTCGTACTTGGAGTATCCGTTACGTTTCAACACAATACAATATAACCTCACTTTTTCGGAAAAATCAGACCGACGAAGTATATTAATTATATAGAATTTCTATTATTGTCTAAGGATTATAAATATGTCTATAACACAGAATCCTAAAAATTATTAATTTTCCATGATATTAACGTTACTGTTATATATATATATATATATATATATATATATATATATATATATATATATATATATATATATATATATATATATATATATATATATATATATATATATATATATATATATATATATATATATATATATATATATATATATATATATATATATATATATATATATATATATATATATATATATATATATATATATATATATATATATATATATATATATATATATATATATATATATATATATATATATATATATATATATATATATATATATATATATATATATATATATATATATATATATATATATATATACGACCTCTTAACCTGAATTATAAGGTTAATTCACCTTTGATATATTCATCTTAGACACATTAAAGAAGATGTTACATAATTCTACCCGAGTTGACCTGCGATTGCTCAATTTGAAATATTAATGTTTAACTTTCTCACAGGTAAATAATTTCTTACCTACTAGACACGCTTCTGTAAACATACATGTGTATTTTTATAAAATAGTAGAACTGCCATCCAAAATAAAACTATTTTATACGATTCAGATCTAATTACAAATCAACTACTTTATTCAAGAGATGAAAGTTGAAGCCAGAACAATTCACGTAGAAAGGCACCTTGTTTTTCAGAGAAATTAGCTACAGATGCAGAAGCTTTCTTCTCTGTCATTGACGAGGACTAAATAATATGGTATCAAAAACTTATTGGTATCTCGATAGCTGCACATATAAATTATTTAATTTGAGAGGAATTTGAACTTTTAAATCACATGACGAAATTTGTTACGCAATTATGATTAAAGGTATTAAATTATTTTATGTCTTTTATATACTTTTATGTCCTAATATACATATGTGTATGCCTATAGTCAAATAATACCGAAATGCTTTGCTGGTATCCCACTTTAATCTTCAGGGTAGTCTTGACTGCCTAGTTAACTACTCACAAATTTAATGGCTGTTACATAAAAAACACTGTGCAAATACATCTACAAAAATTATATATTTACGATATTTTAATTAGTTATTAATAACATAATTACATAAACGTGAGATTAAAACAAAAACCTTACAATGGAAGATGAAAATGTTCCTTAACAGTTTAACTGAATTCCAAATCACGTTACTTCCTCAAACGGGACCATAAGATAGATACACATTTGGATACAAAATATTTTTTGAATCTATTTATTCGTAATCTTGTTCGTTATTTTATTTCGTATATTAAAAATCAAATCTAAAAATTTCGTTTCTAAATTTCTGCGGTTCAAATATATTTTCGGTTTTTAAATTTCAAAAATATTGAACGTGTGAATATGAATTGACTGTTCGGTAAAAACCATAAGTATTCCAATATATCATCAACGTCTTACAGAATTGAGGTTAACATATATTTTCAATTAACATATTAGGTAATATTGCTGGTTTCACTTTTTATGGGCAATCAATTTAGACGCTTTTATTTTCTGTTATAGAGCGATCACACCGTCTACAACATTCACAGAGTCATTAGCTAATTTATGACCGGGAGGTTTTTAAAAGGACCGCTGAACCCCTAACTAGCGTTGCCAATTGTCACGAGTATAAAATTGTCATTGCTTTACAGGTATATGTAGCTCTGCTGCAAATGCGAGGCATTCGTCTAGGTACGATTAGAAGGCGAGTTACTTTCCATTTTCAAGGGAAATTGCAGTCGTTAAATAAATATGAGATAATTAAACAAAATGTCCGCTGAAAATGCAGTCCAGTTTAGTTAATTTATTTATTTAGATTAATTGTTGTTGCATAACAATATATATATATATATATATATATATATATATATATATATATATATATATATATATATATATATATATATATATATATATATATATATATATATATATATATATATATATATATATATATATATATATATATATATATATATATATATATAAATATATAAGTAATGTTTACTTGTTTAATAAATAAAACAAATAAAGAATAACTGCAATATAATCTCTATTCAAATATTTTTTAAACTGATGTGAAATTGATTAGATCAAAAGCGTTAATTTCCGAAACTACTTTCTTTCACAGTAGTTATGGTATTCGCTAAAACATCGTAAGGTGTTGACCTTCTGGTATTGAACGGTAGTCGAATAACGTGTGAATAACAGCTACGAAGAAAGCGGAAATTTCACATGGTTATCTAACAGTGAAAGAAAAAGTGATGAGGATCGTCCATCAAGCTTATATAATTCGCTTGAGGAATTATATTGGGCAAAAAAAACAATAAAACCCAACCAAAATTTTATTTTTAGATTAAACCACGGGGGAATTTTTAAAAGCTAATTTTAGGTTCTCAATTTGTTGTACTTTTAGAGTGAAAGTGAGACTTTTTACTCAGTATTTTTAAGTTTAAAGCTTTCCAACAAATTACCTATTTAATTAAATAGCTGTAAAACCTGAAAGTTTTTATAATGTAAACTGATACGTACTTGCAAGTCATGTGGATCTATTTCCGACTCCCTTTTGACAATTGTTCTGCATTCTACCAAAGCAGATATGACAACTAGAAAAACCACAACACCGGTTGTCGACCAAATAACGTGACCCATCTTGCTACAAAAAAAATCAACATTAAACACTTCTCAAACATGGATTGATAAAGTGATTTTGTATAATACTTTATGGGCTACAACCGCGTATTTTTAATTTGAGTCCCGCTTTGCACAGTCTTAAAAAAACTGATAATGATTGAAATACCTTGATGGTACCCTGAACGTATACCGAGGAACTGTAATTATGTTGCTTTATGCAAAGGATTGTACCGAAAGTATTATACAAAACCGAACTTGTCATCCAGAACACTGCACCGACAAAAATGCCACAATTGACCCGTTACATTTCAGTTGCGGCGCATGTAAACAAAAAAAAATAATAAACTTCTTACACTGTCCTGCGTCGAGGCCTAACTATAGAGTGAATGTGATAATCTCTTAAAGTTCTTCTTATTTCTAAGCGCGTATGTGTGTCGTGAACGGCCGAGAACTGACGAGAACCGCTGCCGAGGGACAGCAAGGAGGTCAAGGAGGGTTCGAGCGGCGGTGATATGGGGCATTGGAGTTTGATTTTTTACAATAGGTATTTTTCGCGGATGCAGTATAGCCATGCGCGTTTTTGGAACATGAACTTGGAATATTATTTCTCAGGATTTTACGAAGGATTATAAAACAATTAAAAACGTGTCTTCAAATTGTCTTACGGGAGGTTATCCAATATAGATACAGGGTGGTCCAAAAAATGGAATTTTTATTTTATCCTATAACTTCGTTATTTTTACACAGATATTCAACTTTTTGGGCTCATTTGGAAACTAAAGCTTCCTGCTAAATGATTGATTAAGAGACTGATATTATGTGTCAAGGTATTTATACTATCCAACATTTTGGGAGCTAGATTTTTAAAGCTTTTAAAAATTTACCTAAAAAGTAGATGCGTGTTATAAACAAAGTTAGCGTTGATCTTAATTAATAAAAATTATTGTTGCAACTATAGTGCTAACAATAGAAAAAAATCATTAATAATCTACTGCTTCAGATTTCAAAACTTTCAGGTAACAAGTTTAGAAAAGCCACTGCGTACGATTTTGCACGAAAGTTTCTAAAAACTGGAGTGATTAATAATAATAAATAAATTTAAAAAATAACTAAAAATTAGTTGGTTGGATACAAATGACACCTATTTATGGTAATATCACCCCGAAATTCAATTCACTATACTGGGTCTTAGATAATGTTTGTAAACCATGTGACCATGCTTTATATAGCTATGAGACAACTTACTATATAATGCTATGGAAATCACGAGAGTATACTCATTGGCGTATACATCTACCTTTAAAATTTACAATTGTGTTTTCATTTGAGATTACAACTTGCGTTTCTCCGCCTTTTTTTAAATGATTATAATTAATTGATTTGATAAGTTAATCTGCTGTGTATGGTGAATGTGAAGGATTTTATTCGATAAATGCGAATACAAAAATTTGAAGTTAACTTATTGTGTACAAAATTAAATCCATAATTTTCAATTCCTTTTAGAAACTCAAAATAATTCCATAATGGTTTTTCCGCCCGAATAAAACACTTTCAGTCCGATGGCACATTTTTGTCATAAGTGTCAAATTATATTTGAAGAATTAAGTACATATTTTCCAACATTTTTTATTATTCATTTACAGTTAATTTTTTTACTTTTGTTTTACATTGCAATTTGCATCTATCAGACCTATCTAAAACAATTCCTCACTAATAATTCAATTGTGTTCAAGAAATGTCGAGATCAAACTATTTGTATATATGAAATTCATGATTTTTCATTCTGTTCTCATTTTACACAATCACAATATATCCTCTGTGTACTATTCTGTATGAAACCGTAATGACCTTTATTTTAAATATTCATTATGTATCATTTTACACCTATATGAAAATACATATAATAACCGTAGCTCCACCAATGGAACGGTGTATTGTGGGCTACAAACTTTTAGGTTTATACGAGTATATATATATATATATATATATATATATATATATATATATATATATATATATATATATATATATATATATATATATATATATATAATATATATGTTTCAGGTTTCCATGGGTGTAGTATGTAGTAGTTGATTTCGGGTCTTCCCCCATGTATGTTATCTTCTTCTCGAACGACGTTTCGGCAGAATCACATCTACCATCTTCAGGTTCTTGTCGCTGGTCACTGGAACTGTTGAACTGTTGAACTGAACTGGTTCGAGAAGAAGATAACATACATGGGAGAAGACCCGAAATCAACTACTACATATATATATATATATATATATATATATATATATATATATATATATATATATATATATATATATATATATATAATATATATGTTTGTTAGAAACTAAAGTTACTAGAATATTGTTTTTATAATTTTGTAATTTTGTGCTACATTGAATTTGTTTATTCTTCTCTATTCTACATTTATTTTCTATAAACTATTCTTGTCGGTACCTGGATACTGGCATTTCCGAACGTGTCTCATATCCAGTACCTACTTGATCCTATGGGAAATGAAGTTAAAAGTAACGGTATGAAATATCTATAGTATTACTGTAGAATATAGCAAATTAGTACTGAAATTCATCCAATTTTCAAGAAGAATAATGAAAATATTTTTTTCTACTATTCCTGTTTGCAAAACTATATTTTGAAACTGCAAGATACTTTGATGTGGTATTTCCTTTTATACCATTTGTTATAAAATCGAAATAAAATGACGGTTAACCATTTTACGAGTATAAATAAATCTCGAAAACTTGATGATTTTCGAAAATATGCAAAAATGAAACATTAATAGCCAGTTCCATATAGTTTATAATGGTAAATAACAATTTTGTTAGACTTGATATGTGTTAAACTACTTTTTAACCGCATATTAAATTAATTAAAGTTCTGTAAAACCCAACTTAAGTGCAAACAAAAACTCGTATGGAGTATGTCATTGCTAAAATTATTAAGCCACTTTGATGTTACACACTACCTCTATAGGTACCTACTCTTTCTCTCAACGAACTGACTCATTTGTCATCTCTTGGGATTTTGTTTTATACAAGAATTAGTAAATCTTCATTTGGGATGATTGCAATATTTTTTCCTGACATCTTCATATAATTTCTTCTCGCTCTCTCTTCTATGATTATGTGTCCCTACACATAATCATAACATAATCTACTATATGCAGGTCCGGCTAGTATGGTGGCCATTCAGGAGGTTGAAAATATCCCGGATTATGCCATTACTGCTTTGTCTATACCAGCAGTCTAAAACTGCGAAAGATCCACAAAAAATGTGTTGCCAATATTGCGCTTTTTCTGAGAAGAGAACAGAAACTGGTGGACGTAGAACGTGAAAATAAGAGACGTAAAGATGGGTGGTAAAATTTTGAATTAGTGTTCTCTAAAATTAATTAAAAATTCATTGTCGTTCGCATCAACGTTATATAGTCAAAATTTCATGTAATGTCTGTCCCTGAAAGAATACCAATTTAACATAAGTGGCGCCATCTTCCGGCACTTGTATTTTAAACGTTATTTAATTTTTACCATATCTTGTAACCTGGAAGTCTATGTGAAAATATGAGTTGTTTCTAGTTTTAAAGATAATTTTTTAGTGTGATATTATTTTGCAGAAGTTGGCGGAGGCGCCAGTTACAATTGTAGTAGGGGATAATAGAATGTCAGATTTCTCACTGAAATAGTTATTTTTGTTATAAATATCTAAAATATACGGAAATATGTTTTTTGGACGAATCGTTGCCGTTTCCGAGTTCTGGTTCGTTGCAGATGAGGCGAAGCCAAGTCTGGAATAGCAGAAAAGTCCGAAAAACTGTTTTGCATATGCCGCGCAAAATTGTAATTCATGACCTTATTAGCGGGCGTAAAGTACTTTTGAGTCCGCGGAGCCGTTTTCAATCCACGAGCTGCAAAGTAAAAAAAACGCAAAACAGTTTAACAATTAAATATTATTTTCATAATCTATTTTGGGTGAAAATTAATGAATTTTAGATTTCTTAGATTCGTAGCCATCTGAATGTCCTTTCAGAAAAGCTATTCATTTAGATTATCTGCTGATATCCACATTGTTTTTGTATAAAATTCACTTTTAACATTGAATAGTGACAATAGCTCGGGGGCGTATAGTGTTTGTAGTTTGCAGCAAACATGCTAAAAGCACATTCTCCGAGAATATTATTGCCTTCTTATTTTGCACCATTCTAAGAATGGAACTGACTCATAAGTACGAGTATATACAGGGTAAATTTGACAAGCATCAGAGCTTTTAAATATTTTGAAAAATAAGGACGGAAAAATGGACGAATCTATAACATATATAACATCCAACTATTTAACTCTAAATATCTTAAGAAACAATGCGGATGCTTAGTTAGTTAGCTTACAGATCTCTTAATGTTGAAATTAATTGCCTTAGTTGCATCACGTACCTTATATGTAGAATGACCTTATTTTGAACGTCTGGAGTTTTGAGAAAACTGATATAATTATTAGGGATTAGATATGTCACAGAGCGTTGAAACTGTAACATTTGCCTGGGGAAATGGGTTGAACCACTTCGGGCCATTATGAGAATCGGCTGAAACTTACACACAACGACATGTAGGTGATTAAAAATGCACAGGGCGAGTAAAAAATATATTAGGTACACATTAATTTAATTTTGTAATACTTATATATGGTCAATACCTACATAATATGTATTTTTTTTAATATATGTAATTATGGTGACTTTTAAATTAGACAATTATCACGCTGAGTATCTTTGATACAGTTTTACTAGTGAAAATCAATCGATTTATTGGTTATTTTCCATTTTATTATTTCCTTAATTTATCTAATTTTGTCATGGATGGTTCAGAACCTCGATCAAAACACTAACAAACAAGCTAAAGCTATAATTCATGCAGTCTGATATATTCCAGTTCATATATTTTCTTAAGTAAAGTAAAATATCAAATTTTTACGAGACATTAAAAAATATAATACATCGGTAATGATATACCGATGAAAAGTATTAGTCGATAATTTTTTTAATAAAACTTAATCAGTCGATTTTTATGTAAACAACTCTGGGTTAATTTTATAACGTTTATGGGCATTGAGTGTAGGCGAGGGATACCAGATTAACCAGATCCCTCTAACGGTCAGTTTATGGGCATGTCAAAATATTGTATTATTAGAAAAAGTGGATCCTATAAAACGATAACAGACTTATGAAACATTAATTATTTAAATAAACCAAAAAAAAATAAATTATTACTTTACATAAATAGGACTTTCTAGAATCAGAGATTTTCTATTATAGCCAAATGTGATATATCATTATTTTTATGTCTGTTCTTTAGAATAAATTAGCTTTTGGCACCATTACATTAGTTTTGACTGCAAGTCCCGCGTTTCTACGTCCCTCGTTTCGAGTTTCATAGGCACTGTATATATTTACATTCGCCGTCGATAATGCAAATTCTAATTCTAGTACCTACTCTTAAGATAATTACTTTTCATAACCTTAATTACCAGGTACAAAGGCTGAATAATTTGCAGTTGCTTTGGCCACTTTCATGATTATCCTAATTGCTTATTTATTCCGTTCACATTAATACTATTTTATGTAAAAAATATGTTACACGTTATGAGAAATATCCTTATATTATTTATTAGAGGTATTACAATACATTTCCAAATGTGTCATGTGCAATATAGTCATACATTATTCATAAAAATTGTATTTTCAGTATTGCTCGGCTAAATAACCATTCGTTTTAGGTATATCTTACACCTTTCCTATTCATACTTCGACGCACGGTGACATTCATTTTTAAATTATCCGAATATGACATTTCATCATTATCAACGTTCACTTTTATGTCTTCCGGTATTTCAGTCAAATATGAAGGGTAACACTGGTTAAAGTTAAAGGACTCTCACGAAATGTCATAGACACAAAAACATATCCATATTTAGTCCGGAAAATGTACCTATTCGTGCTTACATATTATATAAGGTTCTATTATTCTAATTACATTTTTAATGTCTTGTCTTGTCTTGCAGTTCATGAATGTTACACAACACATGGCTTTTTAAATTGGTAATAATAAAATAATACGACTTGGTATTAGGAAACAATATTTTTGTATATATTTGTTTAAATTCGTTTAACTGCTGATATTAATTTGGCAGACTGTTAAAATTGATCTATTTTCAAATTATTTATAATTACGTAATAATATTCAAAAACTTGAAGTACTTATATAATTGAAATTTAAATTCGCTTTATGCTTATCTAAAGAATGCTGTAAGGTAATCTGAAGCATTTTAAACAATCATATTGTCTTCATAGGTTTTTCTGGTAACATATACCTAATCCTTCAAGTAGTGTTTTTTTTTTTTGTTAATTATGTTGTTTTTTTTAAATTGCCTTATCGCTCTTGCCCCTAATAAAATGTGATCTGTGGTAAGTGTAACTCAGTTGTAACTTAGGAAAAGAAATACTTATTTATTACATTGGACATAAGTTTCAGTGTTATTTTCGTTTTTGTACTACCTATATATTATATTCTAGTTATATATTATATTTTGTTAGAATATAACATATACCTAGGTATTAATTATTAATTTCATTTAGGTACAATTTTATCCACTAGATTCACGACATATCTGTAGACAGGATTTTGTAGATTTTGCATTGAACTATAAGCTCTTGCCCCAAAACGTTTTAATATCACTTTAAGTACGAAACTACAGCTAGAAACGCACTTACCCCATTATACGGGGCAAGTCCAAAAAATATAATTCTGTTCTTTTTATACGTATTATTACAAATTTGGTCAATTCATACACTATTGTATTCATTCCCAATACTTTATAGATTAATGTATTACAGTTGGAAATATATGCGCTAAAAACTTTTTCATCAAAAGCCAACAAAAAAAATTTTTGTGGCTTTTTACATTTCAATTATGAAATTTCTGATATTTTAGATTTTTTTTTAATAATTAGTGGTAACGTACCTACCACCTACTTATATTATTTAATTCGTATTAAAAATTAATTAACATTCAATAATTTTTGCTTGTAAATACTGTAGGTATTAATTTATATCGAAGTATGCCATGATCTGTGAGCAGAAAACAATATAAAATTGTTATAATGATATTGATAACTACAATCAAAAATATTAATAAATAAATTGGTAATTAACAAATTTATCTTAAATGTTCAAATTGTCTTCCGCGGTATTGAATGCATCGAATTGCCCGTGTTCTAGTGGGCGCTTATATTACTAAATACAGTCGCTATTTCAGCTCTGTCTATATATTGATCGCATTACCAATTCGAGCTATCATATCGTCTCGGGTTATTGGCCGAGTTTTATATAATAGGGCCTCTATTCTGCCCTAGAAATAAAAAACCCATAGAAAATAAATCAGGGGTTATAAGTGGCTTGGGCAACAAGATGCCTCTAATAATCTACCGGTACACATATTTCTTTTAATTACCAACCGAACATCATTGACCGACTCAAATATTTTCAGTTGTAAATTATTGATGTAGTATGAAAACTGAGCGGTTATATCCTATCTTGAAAATGTTATATAATCTGTCAATATTAGAAAAAAACTTGGTTGATTTTGATATATTCATGTAACACAAGTAAAGTCGCTATAAATACGTGCCTTTAGCTTGCAAGTAGAACAACAAATGAATTTTACTTGCATTTTAAATAAATGAACTTTAGACAATATTCAAAATGTATAAAGCAACTATCAATATCATAAAAGTAGTGAAAATAAAAGAAGTTCTAGGTGTGTTCGTTGAGGGACACCTGGCGAGATTTATTGATAGACAATGAACGATAATTAATTTTGACAATATTTAATCTATTAAATATACATGATGCAATCCATCTTAACAAGTTGACGGTATCGGTATACAACCGATATTTTCAATTGAATTCAAAGATTATGTGATGAATTTTATCAAACGCTTTTAAAAAATCGGTATACAAGGCGTATGTTTGCTCTTTATTATACATTCCATCAGTGACAGATTGTACAAAGAGAATTTTATATTAGTTACTACAGAACGACCCCAGAAGAAACCATCTTGATGTTCACTAGTAATATTTTGTTAAAAAAATTATTGTTTGAAATTATGGCCCCAATTATTTTACCTGCAACTGAAAGAGTGGATATAAGGCAATATTTGTTTACCAAATTCCTATTGCCATTATTAACTCTTGTTGGAACTATAACTGGAAAAACACCATCAGAAATGGAATTATTACACTTGCATCAGAAACATCCAGCTACTTTGTTTATGTACAGTTTATCTGTCTTCATCGTAATCAGTTTATCGTAATAGATTTAAATCGACTCTTATTAGAAACAAATGAACAAGAACTATTTCATACTATTTTTATATTATCCTCAATCTTGAAGACATGGTTTTTATAATATTTTTTATGGATAGTTTAAGTTGGTTACGAAGCGAGAAAATTTTAGAAGGTGTAACTCATTCCAAATTTTTGCCAAGGTTTGTGATGTAATTTTAGCTTCTCCTTCAGGAAGCCTACTAATATTTGAGAAGCAAAGAGGATATTCATTATTATTTTTTTCATATTTATAGATATATCTATAAATATGAAAAAAATTACTACCTACATTATTTATAACGTTATAAAAAACTGTCCGATAATTATGAACATTTATAGACCAATCAATTCACTAGCTCTATGAATGGCTTGATATTTCCTATTAATTATAATTAACACCCCCACCCCTCCATATTTTTTAACAAATAGTCAATAGGTCCTTCCGAAAAACATTGTACCTACTAATAGAGGTCAAACAGTTCAGCAGAGGTAAAATTGATGTTTAACCAAGTTTCAGTCACATACATGATTTCCACAATAGCAGATAACATTGATATTCAACAAGAAATTTACCTAACGATTGAAAAATGTAGGCATGCAGAAAAATTTTAACCGCAAAATTTAACATTTTGTTATTTGACGAAAGTTTAAAAAAAATGTTACTCCAAGACTCTTAAAATTCTTATTCTTAAAATTATTTCCAGACAAATTATTAACAATTTGTCTCCATCATGGGGGCCCTTCAACAAGCTCCAAAAGTGCTCTCATTTTCTACTCTATACGCCTGAATTATTTAATTGTTAACTTGTATTAATCAGTTGATGGTTTCAGGATTTCTTCTATATGAAAATATAGATAGTACATATGTACTCGTAAAATGTACGTATGTATTGAAATGTGACACATATAAAAGTAAGGGCACATGGTCAGTGATTATAATTATAGGTAAGGAGTAAGTATATCATATTTCGTTCATTAGAGATACAGAAAAATAACAAAACAAGATTTATACGAGAACGTGTGTGTTTATTTTTTCAAGCAATTTCGAAATATATTCAAATCAATTTACTAGGTCATATTATTCGAGGTAAACGGCCAAATTTTATGTTGTATAATCCTTTCTATATATTGCTAGAGAGTATTCAACGGAATTTTTCTTATGTAAACCGTTATTGAATGCTCCGGATGCAAATTGCAACATAGGTAAAGATCGCTAATCATCAAGGCTTGTGATACAGTTTAAGTTGTCATTCGATCAAGGAGTTACCGTCCTTACCAAGCGTTGTAGTCTCTTACACAAATCTGTAGCATATTCATGTACGCGAAATATTTCGGATTTTAAATTATACTGATAACGTAATGCCATCACGCTTATAACATCTGATGACTGTCCTGAATGATTTTTAGCATATATAACAATACAGGTGAGTAGCATAATCTGATGTATGTATATGTGCCCTACTTGTCAATATGAGTTTCAAAGTGCACGAAAATATAATTTCCATCAATATTACCACCGAAAACTTCGCCGAAAACATCCGAAAACCATTTTTAAGTGTATTCATATGCTATGCCCAGTTTCGTTCACACGGGGCATTTTTGTGGCATATTAACAGGGTGCATAGTGTTAAACCTATCAACACTACATCAAAATTGTCTAAGTTTTCATCTGAAACATGCAATTTTAAAACAGGATAAAAACAATTGCATGTTTATATATAAGCATATTAAATATGAGGAATTTTTAAAATGCCCATTTTTTAGTATTGAAAATAACGTTCGTGAATCGAGCGACCTCGACATGGTCACGTCCTCCTGGGGACGACCTAGCTGTGTTGTTATCTATGTATATGTTTGGGTTATATGGTTCATTCAGAGAATGTTAGTATGAAAATATAAATCATATCGGCTGGCGTTAATATTTATAAATATTTAGGGACTGTGTGTGACTGTGTCACCGTGCCGCCGCCTGTCAGCAGTCATTGTATCAATCCTGATCGTGAAAGCTGCCTGGGTCACTTGGCACTTGGCAACACCGCTAGTGTTTAATAATTATTAATCTTATGAATGTTAGTATTACCTGTAATATCAAAACTGTTCAGGTATAAGTAGTAATTCCGTTAATTTTATTTGCCCAAAAAATAGTATCTAACGTAGACAAAAATCATATTTTTTATACGGGGTGGTCACAAATTACAAAATCTCTAAAAATGTTTAGTTTTCGGGAAAACGCTATTATTTATAAAAGTTTTTGCTTGCCTAAAGTCGACAAAAATTATGTTTATTATACGGAGTGGTCAAAAATTACAACATCTTAAAATACGGTAAGTGTAAAGTTTATACTTTTTGATCACCACGTATAAAAAACTAATGATGGTTTTGCCACAATTATGTTTTTATACGGGGTGATCAAAAAAGTTTACTCTTACCAAATTTTAAGATTTTGTACTTCTTAACCACCCTCTATATACGACACAATTTTTGACAGAGCCATCATATTTTTAGGCAAACAAAAACTTTGTTAAAGAATAGCATTCATTCGAAAACAAAAAAAAATGAGACTGTAATTTTTGATCACCCCATGCTTCAAAAGATAACCCGTTTAAAACGACAAGACCTTCAGGGTCAAACGAAAACGGGTATTTTTTTAAGGACATAGTGCCAATATCTCAGACCATTATCAACGTCATTGGGCCATCAAAGAGAGAAAGCAATACTAACTATCTTTAAAATTGTTATCTACTTTATATTTCCAATTACAAACTAAATATTTTATGAGCCACAAATCACTGCAAACGCTAATTGATAGTATGTCTTATTTATATCAGTTGAATACTAAATATATCGTTAAAAAATTCACCTACTGATTTGTATCTAGTGGTTTGAATGTTCAAACACATAATTAATCAATAAAATTGGTTGGCGATATGTTAGTCGAGCGAAGTAAAAGTGTTTTGGTGTTGGTGGAAACTAAATCGAATGTGGAAAATTCCTAGTTTAAAATATATATTTACAATGTAAAAATATAATTTAAAATGTATATATTATATAGTTCAAAATATGAGCTACAATGTAAATATACAATATACAAGTACAATGTAAAAATATTTGGTTACAATGTAAAAATACAATTTACATAATAAAAGTATAATGTAATAATGCAAATTGCAATTTAAAAAAGAAAATTGTTATATATTTACGTTCGGAACAAATTACTATAGAATCTGTAGGTTATTTTAATTGTATAACCTTGGGGCTAAACTTAAATATAAATGGTAGTAAATCTAAAATATTGTAGGTACATTGTATTTTCATGACAAATTTAAAAGAAGCTTGTATTGTTACAAACCATGTGTAATTTTACCTTAATAAGTATTGGCAACAAGTTATCAGTGATGTTCAGAGTAAATTTACAAACAGTTATTACACTGTGGTTCTATTTGTTCATATTGTCAATCGATGAAAGCGTTACAGTCCTTTCTAGCATATCTCTAGCTTATTCATATATGCGAAATATATTACCGAGTTTACATTACTGACAGAATATTGGTACACTGATTGCACCTGATCACTGTTCTGCTTCTATTTGTTAATATTGTCAACCGGTGAAAGAGTTACCGTCCTTACCGAGCGTTGTAGTCTCCGAACAAAAATCACATCAGATGCAATTAGTGCAATACACTGATAAAATCGGTGAAAGAGTTACCGTCCTTACCGAGCATTGCAGTCCTGCTTCTATTTGTTCACATTGTTAATCGGTGGAAGAGTTACCGTCCTTACCGAGCGTTTCAGTCTCCGAACAAAAATCTCTAGCATATTCACTATTTCTAGCATATTCAATTTTAACTTAGAGACAACTCATGCAATAACACTTATGGCATCCAATGAGTATTGTTATATTTGAATTTAAAATATAACTAAATTCTCTTAATCGAAATTTTTAAAAAACCACTTTCGCAGATTAAGTCAATTTTATTTATAAGGAGGTATATATTATGATAAAACTAGCAACTGAGTTACATACAGTAAGTAAAGTAATCATAAGTAAAGTAACTGGCGGTAGCCCTGCGTACAATATTTTAGGCGAAAGTATTTCCAAATATGACAGTGAAGAGTTGTGAAATGCTATCTAATTATAAGCACTTTTCAATGGTTGCACTTATAAGTGGATATTGGTGGTAATGTGCATCAACTTTGAAAACATTTTCTTGCATAATATATGTTATTATCCAGCATATGCAATGAATTGATTGCGACACAATATTTACCGAAGAAGTGCAAATTAATGTTAAGGATAAAGTTCGATAGCTTAATGAAAGCGTTTCCTAACGCTCAGATCGTTATGCTTATTGGGTCATCTAGGTACTGGTATTCTATAGAAAACGACTTTATGTAGACAGAATAGTACTAAAAAGATGTAAAATCATCATATATTATTATAAGAACGTATTTAATTATGCCACAATGCATCAATACTCAACTCATGAAATGTTTTATTTAAAAATCTGTAAATTATTTTAATAGTAGTTGTAACATTTACGAGTTTTATATTACTTTTTACTTACTGATCAAAATTATCATATTAAACACTTGCATATAATTATTGCAATATTTTAATAATATCGTCCTTGTGTTTGTTATCGCTATTGTGTAGATCTATTAATACCTTATTTTAAATGAACATTGAACATACCGTTGTATGCGGTTCTCATCATATTTTTTTTCGCATAATGACTGATAATGTGCTATTTTACTAAATACAAAATCGTTCATTTTAGTGGCACTTTACCAAATAAAAATGTCACTACTATACAGTGCGTTAGAAAAGTAACGGATAAATTCAATATTTCTTAAGACTGGCATTTCTATCTAAAATCCTCGTATACGTCGATTTTTATTTTTAATTCCGCTTATTTTGATGTTTAAACGAATTAATAAAAATTTAATCATAACTCACGAGTACACGAAAAAGCTTACCTTCTCAAATAAATACGCTAGCAAATAAATACTTTCATCAGTTGTTAGTGCGTTTATGGTCATCCTCCAATTACAAAATATTCCATATTCCTTCTCGTATTTCGCCTTTTACTAGAGCGACATTTACTATGTCTTGAGGACAATTTTCCAAATTGTTTTCAGAAGCAAGGCTCATTTTTATGCTCAATTTGTAATTTAAACTCGTAACTATATTTCGATTCACAAATATGAAACTTATCAACTGTTGTCATATAAATAAAGTGTCAGGTTCCTAGGTTACGGAAGGTAGGTACCTAGGTACCTAGGTAGGTACTATGAATTTTTGAGGTGAAAACTTCATTAGGCGCGCTCAGCACTTTTATTTTTGTGGGTGTTGAATGAGACTGGGCCGTCACGCGTCACGTTTGTCTATGTAACGCTCAGTCGAGTAAAGTCCACTCGTTGACTTAACGAGAGAGATAAACTTAAATCTAAAGTATTTACAGCATATTTTAGCTTCCATAGGCCTATTGTTTCATTCTTAGAATATAATAGCAGTGAAGAAGTCCGATCAGAGGAAAATTCCACAATATAAATCACAAATATTATTGTTTATTTTGTAACTAATATTATTTCATGGATACAGAGATAAGTATAAATAATTTTATATAACAATATCGATATTATCTTTTGTTGATTCACCGAACTAATTCATTATATACATAATTATATAGGGATTATAACAGGCGTATTTTTGAAGTGAAAAGTGAAAACTTCTTTAGGCGCCTCAGCATTTATTTAAAATAATAATACCTGTTCAAATAATAATTCAGTTTAGAGAGAAATGTTTCTTAAGACTGGCATTTCTATCTAAAATCCTCGTATACGTCGATTTTTATTTTTAATTCCGCTTATTTTGATGTTTAAACGAATTAATAAAAATTTAATCATAACTCACGAGTACACGAAAAAGCTTACCTTCTCAAATAAATACGCTAGCAAATAAATACTTTCATCAGTTGTTAGTGCGTTTATGGTCATACTCCAATTACAAAATATTCCATATTCCTTCTCGTATTTCGCCTTGGATTTCGAAGACGCTTCTCGAGCGACATAATTTACTATGTCTTGAGGACAATTTTCCAAATTGTGTTCAGAAGCAAGGAAACTTCTTTAGGCGCCTCAGCATTTTTATTTAAAATAATAATACCTGTTCAGAGAAAATAATATATCAGGTCGGTCGCAGTATTTGCTAACTATGAGTAGGTATTTTGGAGCAACATTCAGTGGGGCCACATCTAGCGCCGGTTGCCTGAAGCATCTGTTGCCTGAAGCATCTGAAGCATCGGTGTATTGCGGGTTGTGGTAATACGGGCGGACGATTACAGTATATATTTTAAAATTCGAAAATTAGAAGTTTTCACTTCTATCATTTCAATTCTATTTTTTTTTAAATTTCTAACTTTGTAATGCTTTTATATCTATGATTATTTACTTATAATGACTAACACAAAATGCGAAAAAATACTATAAAGAAACCTATTGAGAAAAGCAAGGCTCATATATCTTACTCAATAGCTGTATTTATATAGAAAACATTGCTTTTCAAAACTTGTTGTTTAATATACTAATATGCTATTATATAACTGGAATATCTGGCAATATACAAATATATCCAAGAACCAGAAGGCGCTAGTAAATTAGGAACATTCGACATGTCTAGGAAATTTCCATGCCAATAAAAACAGCTTGCGACCTATCACTGAGGACATTTTTGCTTAGACAATTTGTGCACCGTGCATTTAATTTGTGCATAATTTTTTGAGGTTAAGTAGGAGGCTTCCTATTTTTCTCCCTGGAATGAATGTATCTATTATTTTTTAAGTTATTTGTTAATTATAAGTACTCTGTTAGTACACCGTTTGTACACTTGAATGTACACTGAACCGAATTAATTTAGAATTTCCCTCTCACTGCAGCCCGTCAGAAATGGCCGATATATACCCTTTTCAAGCCATCATAAACGGAATCTCTTCGGGATAACAGAAGGGATGAGACCACCTGTTTTCTCTGTATTTTCGGGGGATGGGATAAAGGGGACAAGAAGGCCAATCAGTAGTAGATTTTTCAATTGGAATATGGAGGAAATAAAAACAGTGGATTTAGCATTTCGGCAGATAATATGACATTCATTTACAGAGACAAGAGAACAACGACACGGAATGTGAAAAATATACCTCGTATTGATATATTTAAAGAATTATTTAGTAGTAAGTAGGGGAAGTTTATCTAAAATGGGATAGGTACTGTTGTAAGACGGGATACCCTAATTATTTTGTAGTACATGCAGCGCCATCTGTTGTGCAATTGACTTAATACTTCCTCTCAGTGTATGAGTAACCTTCAGCAGTTTGAACAAAATCCTGACTGGTGCAACGCCGCTAGGCGAGTTTTAAGTTGTTAACGTATTTCTTTTAAAAAAAATACATCTACAAACATAAGCATTTTGCGATAATTTTTTTTATCAGTTGCTAGGACATAAATGACCAGTTAACGTATGAAATTTTAAGGTTATATTCTTATATCGAAAACATACAGGCATTGTTTGTTTACATGTTGATGTGTTGATAAAATGGGACGCGTCATGTGCTTCTACGGGATCATGTGCAATTACGATGATTTTGCCATGTGAAGTCGAGTTCCTAACCAGCAAACCTGATGACCAGTGGATTCGGTGCACTTCCTGCCAGAGATGGGTCCACGAAGCTTGCGGTGTATCAGATAACGAGGCCGGTTATTTCATTTGTGGATCTGTGCTTGGAGATATAATCCCATTTTAGAAACACTACTGATCTCGTGTTAGATATAGGTACATGTTCCGAAAATGGGAAATTTGACTATCACAATAAAAAAATGTGTTGTTCTATGTTTAATACTTTCATATGTTAGGTTTATTTTTTGAATAAAGTTATGTTTGGTTTATCCATACTGAAGAACCGTCATTTTGCACTTAAACTTTTTTTTAAACCAGGTCCAAACCTTAAGTATCCCATTTTAGGTAAACTTCCCCTCCTGATTAGTAAATAAGTAAAGAATTACTTATGAAAATGGAATAGAAAGCGTTCTGCTAACATATATTTTAAGGGAGTTTTTTTTATTGCGACTATGGATACGTCATATTATTACTACTATTTAACTTTATGATGGTCATTTATACAAAGGCATATATCATATTTGTGAACAAATTTATAGTACCTATCCAATATTTTTTCAATCCAAGCAATAAATAATAAATACAATTCAAAAATGTTGACAAATTCAAGGAAGCATGTAAAAATAGATCTTACAAACAACTAATGATAAATAACAAACAAACTAATGACTCGTGAGGTAAACGACTTATGTTATAATCAGATAATAAGTAGACTGGTATCTGATTAAAAAAACAAAGGTGCCCACTGAGAATATGAATACAGAGAAATAATATTGGGCACAGCAACCCTAAAACAAGTATAAGAAGAAACGATTAAATGGCTTAGAGATACCTAATATATATATCGTGTTATATAGTACCACTATTATTGTTACTTAACTAAAATATTGCATGAAAATACCATTCGTATTTTGCATAACAGCTTGTAAATGATGCAGTTTTGATGTCTAATATGGGAAGGTCAAATTTCTCCGAAATTAACGCCAACTAATGCGTTCGTATGGGTTCTTCCATTGATCGGAGATAGCTCTTGAAGAACTTTCACTATTATTCTCTTTCCGGTATGAATATAATAATTTAAATAATCCATTATGCCATACCCAACATGACCTAAGTAACCTGAGACGATGATAGTTATGTACACGTTAGAATTATTCAAGTAATTCTCATCTGAACAAACTGTCAATGAATAAACAAAATGTTTTTACGCAAGTTTTTAGTCATCTGAGTTGGTATTTTAGGAAGTGGATCTGTACTTGCGATGCCGATGTTCAAAAATCATCTAAAAGCCATTTGTAAAGGAAGAGATATATAGCACAGAGTGACATTGTTTCATATAGGTCATATTTTTCTTAGTATACAAAATGTCTGTACCCAAAAATATATTTAGATCATATTAATTGTAGACACTTGATCTAAGATCGGATAGAAAAAAAATAGATGCATATTGAAAAGGGACTGACTCAGGGATCAGTGCTGGGACCTTTTCTGGTCAACATAAATGACTCTCCAAAATTATTAGCGCTATAACAAAGTTATGTCCTTGTTCTATCCAATGCTATTCCGTTACATGGAATAAATGTAATCCTGTTAATCCTGAAATATACAAACAAAAGGCTAAACAGCTGGTTTTTGCAGGGTTAATCGAGAATTGTCTTCTGAGTTTCCAACCAAAAAATCGCAGTCTGACACCTACGCAAGCTTTACTACTTTAGCGCAATAGGGGTGGCCTCATTATTTTGGGGCTGTTTTTGGGGGCTACTTGTACTTAATAGAAGTCACACGGCTTTTCCAGAGTGTTTATTTTTGAAATATTTAAGCATTTTTAATAGTGTTGTTCAAACGAAATTTTGAGGTACCTACGACAATTGAAACAAATGGGATGCCATATCTGTGCTGTGTATTTATATAATTATACATTTAACGATTTGTAAAAGCAAACACATTATGCCACTATGTGTATTTATATATTATATAGGTAGGAAGGATTAAATAAATATGGTGGTTGTTTTCCCATATATGGGGCGCGGGACCGTAAAAAAATTACCAAAAAATTTAATTGTGCAAAGTTGTAGAGAATATTATTATGTACAGGTTGGAAATTTTTTTTAAAAAAAATAACCCACCCCTATTTCAACACCCTACAAGGGGTGTGGAGTGTGACTTTTGGTTGGATACTCCGTCACCCCTGAAAAATCAGCTTGCCGGGCGAAGGTTTTTTGAAAAATTATATTTTTCTTGAACTATAAAGTGACACTTTCTGTTAAATCACATCAAAATGAACTGAAGCAGTTTCAAGGTAACACGTTTTCATGCGTTGAATATTGCATAAATTTTAATGCACTTATTATATTACTACATATAATAATTATAATAATCGATAATTTTCGTGATAATTCACTTGATTTTATCTGTGGCACAGAGCTCAATCTTAATATAAATTAAGATTTAACCACCAATTAAAGACACACTTGCGGATGAACATTATTTTTATTGTGGATTCTAAAAGTGATGGCTACAAAGTCTGGTAGTGTTGTGGTGAGTGATTTTTTGAAGCTGTGTATATATTAATAGAATATATACCGCATGTGGGATATATATTTTATATTTATGGAGGCTATTATGTTCGCGGTAAAAATATCTCCAACGCAAATATATTTAAGTCCCGCTCACCTGCATACTTTGTTGCAATGTCTTGCGTTGTGGGATAGTCGTTTTGCATTTTTTTCAAAATCAATTAACAACCAATATAGGAACTAGTCACGGGGACTGACTGAACTAGAACTTTTCAATCTCGCCTTGATAATAAAGGTCAAACATGCAGAGTATGTTCTGGTAGCACGTAATTGTTCGGAAATTTGCTGATTTTGTAATATTGGGTTTACAAAAAAAAGAGAAAAGTTGTATTGAACAATAAATATCTATTTTGCAGTCATGAATTTGCATATTATGTTTAACTGCCTTATATGTTTATAAGCGTATGTGGATATTTTTTGTTTATTAAATGTTTAGTAATGGGTGAGAGGTTTATTAGTTTTTATAAACGATGGAAAATTTAGACCTAATGACATGTGTTTAGCAATCGATTTCAGTAATAAATTTATGGCTAGTGCAAGAAGAATTAAATGTGTAGCAATTACCAGAATTGCAGAGTTTATTTTAGTGGAAAGCAGCAACTGCATTATTTATTGGTTTAATGTTAATTATGTCGTGGCGTTGTTGTTGCCTACGGAATATTGTTCAAATGCTTGCATTTGTTATGTGGTCCATCTCTGGGTGAAGCAATAAGCCATACTATTTTTATGCATTTATGTAAACCTATAGTTGGGAATTAGCACCCCGAAATTCGATCACTCGAAATATACTTTTAAAAAAAATGTAGAATGAGTAGAATGACCTTGCGGATGCAACCCCGGAGGGATCAAAAAATTAATAATTGCATAAAAGAATAAAAAAATATGTTTCCATTATTTTCAATTATAGTAAAAAAACTATTTTTTGTGTTGACCTTGCTATTGTGACGCCATTTTTAATATTTAAAAACAAATGCACCAGTGAAAATCCGAATTAATCATTATATATTTCAACGGTATGTGCAAAAAAATCATTTTTTTAATAAAGAATTTGTAAGATTGTTGACATTGAGGCGCGGTACCAAAACTGAGGTGAAGATTTCAGCATCGCAAAAATTTTTGAACGATTGAAGATAGATATATGATTAATCGACGAAAAATGTGCTCAAAGGAGTGGAAAAGTTTTTGCTGAAAAGAAATTTTCACAAGTGGTAAAGGTTTCCGAGACAGGATTTTTTTGTGTAACGCCGATGCGCGCTGAGCGCAGCCGTTTCAACGGACACCTACTTTATTACGCCTTGTCCGGGGGGGCCGGCGTAATAAAGTATAGGAGGACCAAAAGTCCACTTGATACTAAATGGTGTACATATAAATAAGCCTAATCCAAATTGAAAAAAGTTTTTTTGAATAACTTGTCGAACAACGCCATAATTATGCAAGGAACGACAGCTTATTTTCACATCGTCGATAAGACAAGATATACATTTTAGTAACATATTTGGTACTTGCTTTGTAAATTTGATTAATATGTTGATTAACATGAGGAGTTTGGAAAGCTTCTCGCTAACTAAAATGTTCATGTTTTTTTTAAATTCCAGCTTGGTGCAAAATTATATTTACATTTTGAGCAGTTTGTTCTTTACAGACATTAATATTAGCAGCTTCAGATACAAAGGAATAACGTGAATCTGAATGTGAGTCTCTCGTTGATTCTGTTTCATCATAGTTTGATAAGAAGTTGGGTCTTCGGCTGTGGGTTTTTTTATTAATTTCCAATTGATTTAAAAAGACTTGTATGTTATATTTGGAAATATATGGCTATAACACGACCTATGATATTTCGCATCGTGCGCTAACAAATCGTCTTACCCGATCAACTTTGAAACCATTCCCATATCGTTCCTCTCATTGGCCGCTTTGATTATTTTTTCATAAGTTCTTTTCCCTGTGCCCATAAGAGATAAAGAAAAATTGGCCATAGACAGTAGTATATAACACTTTTTATAATTTGTTATTAGATATGAGTAACGCTATCAATTTCCGTATTTATATTATAAGTGTATTTGGTCCCAATATAAGTCAACAACCAATATCTTAGACGTAGACTATAGGTACTTACTACCTAACCCAACAAACATTCATCAGAATAGTTAAGAACTAGTCTTACGTATTAAAATACCCCTGCGTTAAGTAATCTAAAATAATGTTACTGGTACCCACCAAACATTTTAATAATTTAAAATGTTTAACATAGTAACATAATGTTTAACAAATAATATAATTTTTTTTGCAATTACGAATTTAATGGACGCCTCCGAAGTTGCATCCGCAAGGTCATTTCCACATTTTACATATTTTCTTAAAAGCATATCTCGAGTGCACAGTTCGATGTTTTAGAAATGTCTTTTCGACCTTCGGATCCCTGACTACTACATATTGCTTCGAATGAGAAAATCCAGTGTGTATAAAAATAGAAGCTTTAGCAGTGTGATCAAGAGCGGGAATATCTCGATCTCAACTGAAATTCATGTTACGATATTGAGGTAAAAAGTTTTTCTATATATATTGCCAAAATAATTCGTTTCATGCACGATTGCATAAACTTATGGTTAAACAAAGAATACCAAATGAATCCATAGAGTCCATCAAGTTGTCCTTAATTTTTGTTTGGTTGCAGGTTTCTTCAGCTCTCCTTAGTTTCCTAAGTATCTGTTACACTAGGCACCTCTAAAATTTTTTTTTAAATTTTATGTTGGACACATCGGTGAAATTTGGACATATCGCTATCTTGTGGTAGCTATGGTTAATATTAACCTCAGTTTTTTATTATATTTGTCGTTTGTCAATTTGAAATTTTTGCGAGATTTTCGATATTTTGTGAAAAAAGTGTCTTAATTGTTTTTCACGATAAAAGAAGAGAAAAAACGATTTCTTACTATAGGCATTTCATTCTCGGTTTCTATTAAGTAATTTAGCTCATTTAAATTTATATTTCTCTGGGGGTGGTGTTTCCGGCTCAATCATTTGTCTGGCCATATTGTGCAGCACTGTTGCAATTATTTCTACAAGTTCCAAGTCGTCTAATCCTCTATTATCACTATATATACCTATTATAGGTAATTCTGAACCAATTAAAAATTGTTAATTGCACAAATGAATAAATAACTCATAAAACGATAAAACAAACCTAAAAACATCAAATTAATCAAATCTGTCCCCCCTTGTGCGCCACTGAGCCAACAATGAGAATCTGGGAAAAGCAATGATACGCCTCTGACGTGTCGCAACGAAGTCTCCTTTTTAAACCGCTCAGTTACATAAGACAAAATATAGCGTCATCTAAAACTTCTCCCTTTACTTACCAGTCAAATAAAAACTTTCCAAACTATCACACACTCAAGAGTTAACCGGATTTTGTAAGAAAATCGCTCGGAAAACTGACCGTCAACGCACACACACAATTTCCATTTCCTTTACGTACGGATTCCGCTGCAGACTAGTCGCCACTCTCTCTTTTGTTCAATGTCATCTAGATGCATTGCCTAACTTTCTTCGGACTTGCTTTAAATTATTTGTATCATTGGCTGAGGGCAATCAATTGTTTCGGTGACTATATCAGTGTTGGAAGAAAGCCACATTTTTTTCCCTTCTCATATGGCATGTATACCATGTCATGTGTTTGGAATTGTAATACATATATATATATATATATATATATATATATATATATATATATATATATATATATATATATATATATATATATATATATATATATATATATATATATATGTATATATATATATATATATATATATATATATATATATATATATATGTATATATATATATATATATATATATATATATATATATATATATATATATATATATATATATATATATATATATATATATATATATATATATATATATATATATATATATATATATATATATAATATATATATATATATATATGTATATATATATATATATATATATATATATATATATATATATATATATATATATATATATATATATATATATATATATATATATATATATATATATATATACAGGGTGAGTCAGTTTTTTGTAGACAAACTTTAACAGGGGATAGAACGCACGTTTTTAAAAAGAAAAGTGCCTATACATATATGGCCGATCTAGCTTCCTAAGGAAGATACAAGGTGTTAAAGTTTCATTTTTTTTTACATTAATGTGTAATATTTTCTGAACGGAATGATATATTCACTAAATATTTTACACATATCTTAACCTGCATAGGATCAACATGTTGTATTGTTCCTGTCGAAAATACTATAGTGGATGTTACTTTTTTCGGGTACTTCGACTATTCTGCATAATAGAACTTTTTTTTCGTACGCCACTGACATAATCTGATACATATTTCTAAAATAACGGCCCCTTTGTAACAATTTTGATCTCTTGTAATTTTGCTCTAACTACGACAGTTTTAGAGATATTGGCCGTTGTTTCTCTGACAGTGTAATGTCGTTATTATATTTTTTTTCTCGAATTTTCTTTATGACTTATAAACGAACGCTTAGATTTTTTCATGTTTGGGGGATAATGCCTATTAATTAAGGCGTATAAAACAAGCGGTAAGAATGTTCAAAAACTTGCACAGTGGCGGGGTGGAAGGGGTGCTCCGCCCCTTTCGTAAACAGAACATCTACGCCAAAGACTATTTAAAAAAAACTGTTATTTTCATTATCTACATACAGTTTAACAAAAATAATGTCCCTTCTTCTGTTTCGAAATTCCTGTGCGGTTCCTAGTTATTTTGATTTTTAGTGTTTGATGTGGTACTAAATTAAGTAATTTATTTATTAGCAATAATAATTATCGGCTAAATATTTAATTCTTTCAACGAAACCTACCTAAATATGGTTAAATATGTTAAGGATTCTAAAAAGCCGAAATCTCTTATTCTTTATCTTTTTCCAATGTAGTCAAAATAAATATTTGTTATATCAAGCCTTACTCAAATACAATACTTTTATATGTTGAAATCTGTTAAATTACAAATGTACTTACAATACAATAGATTATTGTGCAGTTGCCAAAAGTCTTAAAAATTTCCTTTAAGTTTTATTAAACTTGTGCATGTACCAATTTCTGTTTCAATTTTTGTTGTTGTTTGCTAAATAATTTCCATTTAAAACTAGCGTATTTGTAACTGTACGTAATAATTGCAACAAAATATTATACTCCTTGGAAAACAAGTATGCATTATGTCATATTTTGAAACGACAGTTTGACGTATTACAAGTTTATCTACAAACAATTTTGCTTCATCTTGAATATTTTCACTGATATTAATTATTATTTTTAAGATTAAAAAGTTATTTTATGTGATTTGCCAGATTTTAATTAGTGTAACATGCCGTTTACATTTACAAATAGCGAACAAGCCGACATTCATTTTATTTATGGGTTCGCAAATGGGAATTCAAGATACGCAGCTATAAGGGAGTATCGAAGAAGATTTCGAAATAGACGACAACCTCATCATTCCGTTTTTGTGAGTATCCACCGTCGATTTGTTAACCAGGGTTTGAAAAATGTACCCGGGGGCCGACAGAACAACCGTGGACGAGATAGAGACCGTATATTGCGGGAATTTAATAGGAACCCAACGACAAGTACTCGACGTGCTGCTATTGCTCTTGGTATTTCCCAAAGTAAAATTTCCCGGGTTTTAAAACGGGATCACAGACGCCCATATCATTTTCAACCTGTTCAAGGTTTATGTCCAGGTGACGCTGAACGAAGACTTACTTATTGTAGGTGGGTTCTTAACTCCATTCCAAATAATAGGGATTTCTTATCCAATATACTGTGGACTGATGAATCTTGTTTTACTCGTCGTGGTATAGTAAATTTTCACAATCTGCATGTATGGGCACATGAAAACCCACATGCCATTCGACCACGAAATTTTCAACATGAATTTAGTACAAATGTCTGGATTGGAATTTACGGCAACCACGTGTTTGGACCTTATTTCTTGCCACAACGTGTAAATTCAGAAAATTTCCTACAATTTTTAGAAGAACACCATGGTAATATATGGGAAGTCATTCCTTTGAATTTAAGAAGACAGTCTTGGATTCAACTTGATGGGTGCCCGGCCCATTATGGCAGAAATGTAAGAAATTGGCTAAACAATAACTATCCAGGGAGGTGGATAGGTCGTGGAGGTCCAGTGGCGTGGCCTCCCAGATCCCCCGATTTAACACCACTTGACTTTTTTGTGTGGGGATTCATTAAGGAAATAGTGTATACCACTCCGGTTAATACACTTGAGGAACTTCAAAATCGCATTAGAGATGCTTGCAATGAAATAAGGGTGCATCATATATATATTTAGTTAACTTAAGACGTTCTATGATACGTCGCAGTGAAATGTGTATTGAGAAGAACGGTTTACATTTTGAACAAAGTATCTAATTTTATGTATGTAGGTACTAGTGTTATTGTTATTAATTCTTGTAATTGTTATTTATAAATCATTATTGCTAACAATTGTTATTTATTCCACAATTATTATTGTTAATTAAATATTGCTATAAATTCAAAAATGTTTATATCTCCATAAACATTAACATCAATGTTCATCTAATGTTTTTTTTTGTAATTGTTTTGTAATTACTTGGAAAGAGATAAAGAGATTTCGGCTTTTTAGAATCCTTAACAAACCATATTTAGGTAGGTTTCGTTGAAAGAATTAAATATTTAGCCGATAATTATTATTGCTAATAAATAAATTACTTAATTTAGTACCACATCAAACACTATAAATCAAAATAACTAGGAAACGCACAGGAATTTCGAAACAGAAGAAGGGACATTATTTTTGTTAAACTGTATGTAGATAATGAAAATAACAGTTTTTTTTAAATAGTCTTTGGCGTAGAAGTTCTGTTTACGAAAGGGGTGGACCACCCCTTCCACCCCGCCACTGTGCAAGTTTTTGAACATTCTTACCGCTTGTTTTATGCGCCTTAATTAATAGGCATTATCCCCCAAACATGAAAAAATCTAAGCGTTCGTTTATAAGTCATAAAGAAATTTCGAGAAAAAAAAATTATAATAACGACATTACACTGTCAGAGAAACAACGGCCAATATCTCGAAAACTGTCATAGTTAGAGCAAAATTACAAGAGATCAAAATTGTCAAAAAAAAAAAAATATATATATATATATATATATATATATATATATATATATATATATATATATATATATATATATATATATATATATATATATATATATGTATATATATATATATATATATATATATATATATATATATATATATATATATATATATATATATATATATATATATATATATATATATATATATATATATATATATATTTTGTGAAAAGTAATCTTGGGTTTGTAGCATTTCATTACATAGAAATAAGCAACTAGACGAATAAGAAAGAAAACACACTTACCAGTACTATATCTGGACACACATACGGAAATGAATCACTATGCATATGAAAACGAATCACTTAGAAGTTGTACAAGTTCTTTCACCTTTCTTGAGGATCTTCAGAGCAGTATACGATTTATTTCATTGATCATTCATACTTGAATTTAAATTACCAATACACCAACACTTGCAGTGACATTTTATGACATTAGTTTTTGACGGAACTCATTCTTAGAATACACAAACCTAGTCTACTATTTATATTTGTTCTATTTGAACATATTATATATAAAAGCATTAGGCATACAGTTATCCAGAAGATGTTAAACTTTAAAATGCATAAAATCTTGTTGAACCTATTGATTCAAACCACACATTTCCGTATGTGTGTCCAGATATAGTACTGGTAAGTGTGTTTTCTTTCTTATTCGTCTAGTTGCTTATTTCTATGTAATGAAATGCTACAAACCCAAGATTACTTTTCACAAAATAAATATGAATAGCAAAGAATTTCAAAGCTAATATATATATATATATATATATATATATATATATATATATATATATATATATATATATATATATATATATATATATATATATATATATATATATATATATATATATATATATTATATATATATATATATATTATATAATATATATTATATATATATTATATATATATATATTATATATATATATATTATATATATATATATATATATATATATATATATATATATATATATATATATATATATATATATATATATATATATATATATATATATATATATATATATATATATATATATATATATATATATATATATATATATATATATATATATATATATATATATATATATATATATATATATATATATATATATATATATATATATATATATATATATATATATATATATATATATATATATATATATATATATATATATATATATATATATATATATATATATATATATATATATATATAAGAAAAAAATTTAAAAGAAAACGGGGAAAATAAAAAATAACATTTTTGAGAAAGTAAAGTGGTAAATGGTATAGTTTGAGATAAACATATGAAATTTAAAATACCAATATTACTTGTAGCAATGAAAAACAAATATTTCTCTGAGGTTGAGTGAGAACAAGTTTTGGCTGGCTGGAACTGCGCCTATTCTATAAATTGTATATATATATATATATATATATATATATATATATATATATATATATATATATATATATATATATATATATATATATATATATATATATGAGAGCCAAACTTTCTCATTTTTCGTTAATAAATTTCCCACTGGTAGGACAGATATTTCATTAAAGTTTTACGGCAAGTTACTCTCGTTTTAAATCCAACAATTGAATTATTTTAAGTAGCTGAGTATGCCTCAGTTTTAGGCCAGAAGATGACCGAAATGAGGTGTTTTGATTTTTTTTTACAAATTCACTCATCAAGTTTAAAGTATATGGTTTACTATTCTCCGAAGGCTATTACGTACTATTTTTGACAAAGCGCCATGTAGAAAGTATTTTTAAATTTCCTGTATTGATTTAATTACGAACTAGACATAGAATGAAGGAATACCTTTTAACTTATTCAGTGAAAGGTAAATATTGTAAAAAATTCCGTTGATCTGCAAACTCTTACTTCTACTAAAATGTAACATCCTCGACCGCTACTACTTGCATATGAGCAAGTAGTATATCCGGGTTGATTAAAACTTCTGAATATAAAAAAATAATTAGATACTTGATAATGAACTTTATTTGGATCATAATAGAGTATTATCTCAATGTTTCGTACAAACGGTAGTTCAGAAACAGTCAATGTCAAAACAATGGTGAATGTTACCGCAAAAATTTAAAAATCTACAGAGCAAGGTCAGTAACAACGCTAACGTTTCCTTAGGTATTACTTGCAGAAATGTAACAAATAAGACAAGTTATTTACTAGATCGAGTTAATTTATTAAACGCCTTATATCGATAACATATATTGAATCGGAATTATTGTTCTAGCAGCTACGTCATCCTCCATACCTTTTAGTTAGGAGCCTAGGAACATAATATAAATGAGTAAATATTTTCTGTAAAATATTTTTACGGGCCACCTAGATTACCTTTCCTAGATTACCTTGCTCTCCGCGTCGTCTTAATTCCTAACGATTTGATGACGATGATGATGAGGACGACACCACAGACGTTATCAGCGAAAATATTATTTGGAAAATATTGGAGCCACCCTGAAAAACACATCAGTATTAATTATAGTAATAAAGTTCTTGTCTTGCATTGATGTAATTTTTAATGGCTGGAGTGCACTTTCTCTACTTGATAATTAACTTACATTCAACCCATGTTTATAATTGAGTAAATACTTGAAGGTATGGCTAATCATCATAAAAGTGCAATTACGTGTAATTATTTTGACCAAACTGCCACCGATTTGAAACATGACATTTTCAATTTCACTTATTGTAATAATATGAGGGATGGGTGCACCCGAAGGTTTTTTATATTGATGTTAGGGCTTACATTCCAGTAAAATTCGTATTTCATTCGGAGCAAATTTGTAACTTAAGGAGCCCTTCATATTTTGAGCCGCCATTTTGAAATTTGCCACTTTTTGTTTAAACAGTATACTTTTCTACAATAAACAATGATCAGTAATGGCTCTATAAAGAGCAAGAGATATCTCAAAGTTTATACACAAAAATAACAAACGCTGGTAGCTTCTGGTCATTTGCTCAGAGACAGTGAAATTTTCAGTGACCAATTAAATGAGCAAGATATCATTCGAACCTCTAAAATAATAAGATATAATAAATAGATATAAGAAATAATAAGATAAATTGAGAGCTGGGGTGGGTGGCGGTCCAAGTTTTCTGGTGACAGATCGTTCGTGGGGTTAAGCACCTCCTACATATATTTAACTTGTAGCTTTCAGCTCACATATTTTATGGGGTTTAGAAGACTGCTGTTGTATGTCCGGTTCTTAAGAAATGTATCTTAATTCCTTGCAACTTTCCTAAACATTTATAAATTTCCTTATATAGTTACATTTGTCCGAAATTTAAAACACTTGTATCTCCTGACCAATATGGCTTCGTGGAAAAAAGGTCATGTGTAACAAATTTTGCTTGCTTAAGTCAGTACTTCAGTGAGTCTCTGATAAGCAGATCCATTTGATATTATTTACTTTGAGTTTCAAAACACATTCAACAAATTGTTCATTATGTTCTGCTGTCGAAACATGATTGCATCGGTTTTTCACAGGGATTATTAAATTTTGTTATTCATATTTATCTGGTCACCCAATTTGTTGAGTACGTTGGTGTTAAATTTTGAACATATGTTATTAAATACAGGCGTTCCCCAAGGCTCCAATCTGGGACCGCTCTAATTCTTAATATTTATAAACGACTTAGTAATTAAATGTCCCAAATACCTTTTAGCAGATGATTTATTATTTATTAATTAATCATTGAATACCTAGTATACTATTATTAAGAACTAATAATGAATAAAGCGACTTTAAACGCTGAATATACTGGCTGAGTTTCTGGACATATACTTACTATTATCTTGATATTTTCGAACACTTTGTATTTCTTGTTATATGACTTTCTGCATTGTTCGATGTTATGAAGTTGATCTTGTCGAACATTTGAGACCCAATCATGTCAAAAGCCAATTCTTTGACTATTTACTACGTTTTTATGAAGGAAACAGACGCATATAGGTAGCAGTATTGTACTGAATTGAACCATGCGCTTTTTTCAAAAAGTTTACAGTTGAGATGTGTTCCTTAAACAAAAGTTCCTCATGCTGACGTCGTATGACGTCATTTTGGTTTAATTTATCTTTGTAATAATTGCTTTTGTCTAGAAAATTTGCGATCTTTAGGGTATGTATAGTTTGACATGAACGTTAATGGATATTTGACGTATGTCATTTTTAATAACTGGATTCAAATAGATTGAAACTCGATTTCAAACTGCTTCATGGAAATACTTACCCCTCCATCTGATCCGCCGCCGCCGCTGCTTGAAGCGAGGACGGTTTTTATAAGGCCTGACAAAAATCCGCCTAAATCCAACCCTTGCGCTGCCATACTCGCGTCTGTATCAGGAGGCTAAAATTTAACAACATTTAGTTGCACGTCGTGGGATTATCTCGATTCATTTCTTGGTCGCCGAACAAGTTCTTGACCAATCGCCATATGTGCAGTGTGCCACTTATTAGTAAAAACCGTGCATAGTGCAAGTATATACATTTCACTTTTTGTTACCGGTCCACTCAAGGCTGGTAGGACTCCAGTTAGAATTTTTCCAGAGAGAATGCCAGCTCCTTTCTAGAATAAAAAGAAATGTGATGTTATCATCAGTATGGGATGGCTTCCATGGTTGCATAATCATGTAATATGATCTATTTTAAATGGCATTATGTTACTCTGAAATAAGGGTTTCAGATGATAAGGTTAGGTTACCTTTCTCTAAAAATCCTTTCTCTACCTTCAAGGCGTAGCATTTATGAAAACAAACTAGAATCATTATATTTCAGCGGAAATTTTTAAAACAGTCGATAACAAACTACATGTCATCAGTGACAATAGAACACAGTATCAACAGTGGCAATACTTACAGCACCAGGCGGGTTAGTAACTCCATTAATGAGGGCACCTAGGAGACCGCCAACGAAGGCCCCTATGTCCGAACCACCCCCTTCATCCCCGCCTCCCTGAAGATAATTTAAAATTATAGAAACTAAATTATCTATGGTACTATCTTTCTATGGTACTTAAATCAATTGTTTTTACTACAAATTAACTTGAGTCACTTCTGAGTGAAAAACAAATGCCTTACTCCCAAGAAACCCCTCAGCAAATCTGTCAGTCCGCGGAAGTCGTAGGAGCCATCTGGATTTTGCTAAAAAAGTAAATATAATAGCGATAAAGTTGAACAATACTTGATGTTGTCCGTATTTTACCGTGCTCAAACTACCTAAAAGTCCCACTATGGCATCCAAGTCTATTCCACCATCCGGCTGCAAAATAAATATTACTGGTAATGACCATGCGTATATATCTACAAAATACTTACCGTACTAAGACCCCCTAAAAATGTGGTCAACAGTACAGTTACCATATTATAATCCTCTTCACTATCGTCCTCTTCCTGGCTTTCAAACTCAGGGTCATTTTTCGTGTCATTAGATTGCTGCCTGGGAATTCTACTGGAATCGTTTGCTTCCACAAAATTCAGCTCCATATTCGTTTGGTTGGCATGAGTAATATTACCAGGTGATTCGGTTATATTTGTCAATAATGTCACCGTTTCAGTCGACAATGTAGACCCTTCCTGAAAAATAAAGTTATGATTTTAGATTTTTCATACCGCGTGTTTGCTGAAAATTCCGAATACTCATAAGTTATGATAGTTAGTTGCGTTAAACATTTTATGTTCATACCAAACAATGACAAATTTATGTCGACATGTCGATGTAATCTAAATTACCGGCGCATATTTTATGGCGCGTGGGGTCAGGGGGTCGGCGTCAAATTTGTTTGAAAATTGTCGTACCTACAATTTAACATAATTCAGTTACGAAAATTACGGCGCTGTTGAAACAAATTAGCAGTTAAAAGCTTACAACAATTTATTATGTCAACTTAATATCATAATTACGATTTTTTCAGGAGCACGTTAATCGCTTAGAGGTGCTAATTTAATTGAGAAATATAGCTCGTATCAGTGATGTAACGTAAGTGCGCTTTAAATTAATTATTTTATTTCTTAATTTGGTTGTATTAATTGCTGCTGTGTTGACATTTCTCGAGTGTTAGTCTCAAGTCGTAGGACAGTTTCGTTTTTAATAGAAAAAAAAATAGTTCTTGAATAATATAAGGTATATAATATTATAATATAACGAAAATATAAGATCGCATTCCTACCGCTCCATGTCACTACCATTCTGCTACTTCTCTGTCATCGCACTGAATTGGTACCATTTGGCAGGGCTGTTTGGTTCATTGAAATTCATATCTTTAGTAAATATAGTTACATATTGTTAGTAAGTTTGTAAAATACTGAATATTAGTTTTAAGTTAACCACGATAGTATGTAAACAGTTCTAAACATTTAAATATAATTATAAAAAACTTTACTGCGTTTCTTAATACTATGCACTTTGCCAATGTTTGCCTTCGGCTAGAATAATTATTGCGGTTGCGATATGAATGCAACCGATTGCAATATAGAAGGGGTTATGATGCCACCAAGTCATCGTACCTATCTGACATATCAGATGCCTACAATATCAGATGTAGAAACGCTACCCTCTCCTCGCTAACATATGATGAACTATGTTGCAGTCCGGTTGCAACCATGATACAATGTAGTGGTGGCAACGGCACAGGCAGTAGAGGAACGGGAACGGAATTCCCGTTCCTGTTCCCGTTTCCGAGTTTAACATCAGTGCATTAAAATAATATTTTAGACAATGACAGTATGCGTTAGAAATTATACTTTTACTGACGTTTGTAGGAAGTTTTTTTAACTTTGAAATTACTATAAAACGGGCCAATGAATTAATTTTATTATCAAATTTGTAACAAAATTTCACCATAACCCGCTATTAGCTACCTTTAAAAACTGTTCTAAAGCTATTAAAATAAAATGATACATTTGTACACATATAATTGTTCAATTAAGCCACAACTATTTAATTACAATGTTCCTAATACACTAAGCATCGGTATCACACTTATCGAAGGAAATAACTTATTAATAATTAATATAATTAAATATGAATTTAAATATGACCGCTCCAACCGAACCATGACTATGATTGTTCTTTGTTTAGAGTAAATAGAGATGTGGTTTTTGTTATGTAAGAATAATTAGCACGAAGGCGACTTATCATGGATTTATGAGAACTAATAACCTTCAAAGTACATTTACGTATGGTTTTTTAAAAAGTCTGTTCCGGATATAGGTTTTTTACACGGTCTGGTAGAATGAAAGGGTCTGCGGTAACACTAAAAGTTCATTTATCAGTAGTTAATTTAGTATAAATAGATAATTATATATTTATTTCAGTAAAATTGGATTACATTTTAACCAATCCTGGAACAAATTTATAACAAACCTATTTCTTTGGGATAGCATTCTTTAACTATCCAGGATTTACGTTAATCGTTAATATCCTACACGGATGAAACTTTGCCAAAAATATAGGCAACATTTTTGGAGAATATGGTATTTTTTTGTAAGCGGATAAATATTAACATAGTTCTGATTGTCTACATGACAGATTTGTGAAAAAGAAAGAGTATTTTTGTATTTTATCACCATAAGAATGTCAACAAAAAATGCTGCTGACGTGAGCAGGAGAAATAGAGTTTGACCTCGAAAAAAGAAATACAAGCGAGAAATTTGGTGGAGATGTTGCAAATCTTCTGTATCTGTAATCTGTTCGGAGTGCAGATGAAGAGAGTTCTGCTGCACTTAAGCTCCATTGGGCCCCTAGTGCATCCTCCGTGGGGAAACGTCTCACCTAGGCCATCAACCAGCCTCATGTAGTAGAAGAGGCGATTATGTTGCCTAGGGACATTTCCCTCGAACCGGCCATGGAGGGCCAGCGTTCTCCCAAAATCGATTCTCTGGTTGATGATATGGCAGGACATTCACATGCTCAAGTAAATGCTCAACCGTTTCATATTCTTGTTCACATCCTCTGCAGATGGGTGTGTCGCTTATACCAACTTATTGAATATACCTACTAAATGCAAAACGACGGCTGAATTTCAGATTTTTGTTTATAATTCCTTTACCACTGCAAAAAAGTTTTTGATGTTAACATTTAGAATTAACTGGAGATTATTATTAAATTTTCAAAAATCTCATATTTGTACAGGTGTGTTAATAGGTTTCTTTTTCTGTAAATCAATCGCTTCTTGAAACATGGCCTGATCAACTTCAGCTTAACAAGATAAGTTAAGCCAGAATAAGAAGAAGTGGTGTAGTTGGAAAGGTGATCCAACATAACGCTCCAACACAACGCATTTTGATGACATTAGCCATTATTTTGTTTTTCATTTTTCTCTCCATTACTTACATGAATGAGCGTAGGTGGCCACTTTCCAACGACAATCACCTCTTTTTCTGTAAGCCTTTTACAGCAAAACAAACACATTCCAGAATCTAAAGTTTAGCTTGTTAATCGGAAGTTGATCTGACAGCTCGCATGCCAAGACCGCTCGATTTAGAAAAAATGTTAATATCAAAAATTGGTTGTCAAAAACATTTTTCCCAAAAACGCATTGACAACTGAAAAACAACTTGTTCAAGATAAGAAACGTGTAACGGTCATAGACATATCAGAGTATTCGACTTGCAATGAATGGCCAGTATGGCGGCCCTACCCGCACTAGCCTTGCACCATTTCAAAACTGACAGAATTTGGTTATGTTTCAGTTGAATTCACTTTTTCTTCAGTTTCAGTGCACTTATGAGCACCCGCACTAAGCTTCCATTTTCCGATGTAAAACCCTCGTTGCATAAACCACGCTCAGTCCACCTGTCTAGTCTTCATGATTTTAGCATTCAAATTGTAGGTTATCTATTATGTTCACGTTGCGGATCGGGGAACGAGTAAAGTTTGTATACATCAGGACGAGTTGTTTCAACACATATTTGACTAATGTAACACTGATTTGATTGGTATGGTTTGTGTTTATGACGTAACCGCCAACTTTAAAGATTTAAAGAGTATGTAGGTATGTCTCATTTATTGAAAAGTTAATATTTTATGCAACTTGACAATAAAATTAATTCATAAATCACATTATGAAATAAACTACGAACTAAATAAATAATTAATTATTAATAAATTAATAAACAATTAATTAAAAAGAATAAGCCATGGACATTATTATTAATATTACCAATAATAATAGCTGTTGCCTTTGTGGTATTAAAATAGAAGAAATACGCGTTTTTGACGGAAATATGTCACTTTGAAAAGTCTAAGTGCTAATATATACCCTATTGCAAAAATCTACTTTTTTAAAAAAAATTATATATACTGTTCTTGCTAGTATCATCCGTGTGAGATATTACCTAACCATGAAAAATTAGAGGTGATTAAATTCCTTATTGCGGGTTTTTTTAAATATTTTTGCACTGATAATTTTTTGGGATTTTCAGTCAGAGACTCCTGGATAAGTACAGAATATAATCCCGAAAAAAATCAGCGAGTTACAAAATTTGTTCCGGTCATCTTTAAATTTTACTGCTTTGATAATTGTTATAATATGTTGGTATACCTATACAAAAATAGGAACTTTATAGAAGCAAATTTTTAGGTTATTAGTGAGGAAAATTTTCCAGATTTTTCGAAAATCTTCACATTATTCTTACCGTTTTTTGAGTGGTAACATCTGTAAGTTTTGCCTCCGTCGGCGCGTCCTGGAAGATAGGGGTATATCAAATTTAGAGGGATTTACCGTAATCTCAGTTCCCTACTTACTGTTCCCAGGTCGTGACTTAGTTGAATCCCCTCCTTATCGTATATTTCCTTATTTTGAAAAATTAGGTCTGCGTCCTCAAAATTATTGGCAGGGTACTGCGAAATAGGGAGCTCGTCAAACTTCGGCAAGTAATTCTCAAAATCCTGAAACCTAGCATTAGGGTCTTTTGGTAGTAAATATAGCTACACCTTACGTCAAAATGGTGCCCTTCGGAAATTCTCTTTACGTACGTCACAGGTAAAGCACTAACTGCTAAAATACGAACTACTAGAATTCCAACGAAGGATTCCAACATTTTCACTGACCGTTTCTTTTTTGGCAATATATCAAAATTGTTGCTATGACAGAGGCGCGTAGTAGACTGCAAGACCTATTCAAACAAAGAACTGTCTTTCTGTGGCATTGCTAATAAATATTCTTAAATCCAGGTATATACTTCCAGTGTTTTGAAATAAAGGATGGACAACTTGCCGACTCAGTCCGCTAGTCGTTGAGTCAGTACAGGAAATTGCGGAGCTGAATTTGCAGGCTAACTGTAATAGAGCTCTTTAATGATATATAATTTTTTTGGGTAAATTACCTGTTGAAAAATGAAAGTTATTTTAAGTATTGGCGTGATATGAGCATTGCACCTGACCGGAAAATCCATTACGTTTACTTACCTATTGAAACATTCATATGCAGTGTTTATATATTATATTATGTAGACAAAGTAGACAATGTAGACGTTTCGCTCACAGCGTCTTTAGCGCACTGGCCTACATTGAGTTCAACTTCAGTTACCGATGACCACGCCCGATTTTTGAATGTTTAACCCAAAATAGCAGTTTGTACCTGGGCGAGTAAGTGAACGTTTTCCGGAGAGACAGAAGAAATTGACCACTTCTAGAAGATCGGAAAATCACTTTCCCGCCGTGGTGCATACAACATTTTTTATCCTAGACAAGAAAAAATAGGACACTCCAAAATTTTTGTATAACGGTAATTAATTTACAGAAAGAAGTTAGTTCTTCGAAATATTAATATTGAATACAGTGTTATGAATAGTACAATTATCAAAGGAAATACCTTGTTTAGATAAACCCGATAACTGAAGTTGTTCTGAAACACTAGTTGAAAATAAATCATAATGATTTGTAACTCCTCTGCAAAAGATTCTCTGACAAGTGAAGCTTTCATACAGGTGCTTTTATCCCCAGGGTTCTTTGTACATATATTTTTTTGCAAACATAAATTTTATCCTCAACAGAATTTTCAACGTAGCCTACCGCTACGCTCATAGATTTCCACCCACCGTGGCTTTGGTGCTAATATATCCGTTCCCGAGTCAGCAAGAAGTGCGGCTGACGTGCTTCTAAAACAATGACCAGTATATTTTACACGGTATGCACTAATTGTGTGATTGCCTACATTTTGGGCTGCACATTGTCAGGGCCGGTTTAGGCCAGATGCCGCCCTAGGCCCAAGTATCAACCTAGTACTGAAAAAGAGTAATCTGCAGAACAATTTGTACATTGTACATAAATATACATAAAAATATTGTCGCAAATGTACATAAAAAGTTTGGCAACGCAATTGTAATTTGTAATCAAGTAATTGATTTTGATAAATAAATTTTAGAAGTTTTCGTGGACTTTGCTTTACGTATCGTAAGAACTAATATATGAACAAAAATGAACTAATTTATATCCGATTAAATACATTCTGTTTCTATGAAAATTATTTAAAAATAATAATTGGAATTGGAGATATGTTTTCTGAGCATTACATTTTATATTTTAACTTGGCACAAAAAGCATAATGCCTGAATTTTTGCCGCCTCTAAAAATTTGCCGCCCCAGGCCCGGGCCTAGTTGGCCTAGGCCTAAATACGGCTCTGCACATTTTTAATAACTATGCGTTTACTTACAGTAATTTTACAATTTTAAATTAACTGATACTGCGATGACAGTACAATGGCTTGTAGTCCCGGAGGCAGTAAAAGTAAGAAAAGTAAAAGGATAAGTATGTCATTTTATCCACCATTACCTCTTTCTTCTTGCTATTTTTGTTTTCTAGACAAAATCAGAAATTTTGTCTATTTTTATATGAATCTTTTGTTAAAAGATACAACAAAAAAATGTTTTATATAAATGCGGTGTAGTTTTGTACACCATGCCCCTAAGTAAATTCTCTAGCTCAAGTAAGTTTTCAAGTATACTACCCGTACTATATAGAAATTGATCCCTCCTTTAGTTGAACCCTTATGACCTGTCCTTGTCTAAGCTATCTCATTATCAGTTTGCTGTGATGAATTTAAGAAAAAGAAAATACAATGTAGCGTTGTACAATGTGTAAAATCAGTTCTGTAAAATTATTGTTCTTCCTCTGAAGATTCTGGAGATTTTTTTTTCTCGTAAACTTTTACTAAAGATTATCATGATCGAGACACTTAATTTTGTATCCTGAATCGATAAAATTCACTCGAAAGACAACAGAATATAATAAATTCAAGTACCTTTAACAAGTAGTTACCAGCAATAATAGCAAAAGATTCCGTCTCCTTTTCGTAGACAAAATTATATGGCTCCCGGATTTATATTATATTGTCACCTTTATTCCCTAAGAAATAAGGTTGGAATATACCGAAAGAAAGCAAGGTTACCACCTACCAAGAATTATTGATTATAATTATGTTCATTTATATGATAAATATTGCGTAAATAATAGACTTTTTGCTTAGTCTATGTCACAATTCTCTTACTAGCGTTTTCTTTGTGCTATAGGGAATGGTCGATTTTTTCAATAAACTCGGTCATAATTCAATAAGCAGCTCGCCAAAAAAACTGTCGTTTGTTTTGATTATGCACCTATAACGTGGTAGCTGTCGCGTGAATAAGGTAAAGCGCATGATGGAGTATCTACCTAACTTCAGAGATACCTAAATAAATCGATTTTTTAAAAAGCTCTTGCGTTTTTTGTCAATCATAGAGTTTCAGCCCATATCGTAAAGCGTAATCTTTTTTAATCGAATATTTTTTTGCGTATTTTCTTTTGCATAGAAAATGAGTTTAGTTATGCTCTTCAAGAAATTTGTATTTGGCCTAGGATGCAGGAATTCTCACCAACCGTAGAATATTCTTTTCTTGTTGAAATAATCCTAAGGGTCATACCTTAGGACGTTTTTGATTTTTTTTTCGATATCTCGCGTTACTATAGATGATATTTTTTATGAAATTCCATATTTTTTAATAAAAAATGTGACAGTGACGTGTAAAAAGAGTTTTATGAATTATAAAAATATAATTTAATTATAGACTTTAGACCTATTTTTCATGACAATGACTAAGCTCTGTTTTCTCATATATGTATATTTCTTCTGAACTATGGAATATGCTAAATAATTTTCATTAAATTATATCTCATTCTCTTTGCCATGCTAAACTCAATTGAATCATACTTCTGCATTTTGGTAATCTTAAGTTGTCACATTAATTTGGCAAAATAAACAAATTTTATATGTTGCCATATTCAATAAAATTGTAGTAGACTGGCATCTCTCGACTAATATTCTTTCGCTGTATGTGATTCTCATATGTGACATTCTCATTGGCGCCAATCAAAACCTAGAGATGGTTTTGCTAAAAGTAAAAATACATAATCCAAATCTACACATTCCAGCTGTATATAGGTTGATCAATTTCAAGACCCAACTCCCAGTTGTCCAATCCGATTAAATTTTGTCGATTTGCTTCTCCGTATGACTATCGGCAGGTTTCTGAGGTTTCTAGGGTCTTCGAAGTTCATTTGATTTTATTATCTGCTGGGGAAGATCTAATGAAGATACGGTCAATGTGGACAGTAATCAAATCATTTTGCTCCTTTAAAATCGCCCATAATCAATCGCCGACAAGATTTTAATTGTAAATCTGATTCTAAGAGCATCGTTTTTTAATCAAGAGTCAAAACTCTTGAAATCCCCTAACCATTGATTGCATAGCTGATCTTTATTTCCATGTAAATTTAATTTTAGACTTATGGCATCGTTTAATAAAGTAACCGAATCGAAGAACCTTCGAAAATGTGTTTTTATTTCATTAAAGTCACAGGTATCCTATCTGAAGTGTTATCTTGAGAAATAGGAGCTATAGCGACTGTTTTTGACGCAGAAAGTCGATGAGTTTCAATAACAGCATGTGCAGCTGCTTTGTCTTCGTCCTACATATGATTATCTTTAACATTTTACTAGTTTTTTGCGAAGTACCTACTCCGATGTATGGTCCAGTTTATTTTGATTGACCAGCATGTTTTTCTTACAGTTCATGCATATTATGGTCATGTCGTTGTCCTATTTCCTGATATATAATACATAATAGGACTATGTATCTATAGAAATTTCTGAATTAAATATATGGTAGCGAATACATGTGTCATTGAGGTTAAACAATTACTCGTTCCATCGGATAAAATTTTATTAGCTCCAGGAAAACTGTTAAGGTTGATATTTGAGCGTAACCAACCAAACTAATAGCATAATAGATTTTTATAGCGAAAATCTCCCACGCCTACCGTATATTTCTATAATATGTCCTTTTAGACCGTTCACAATAATAATTGCTGTCCACACCGCAGCAGACTTTCAATTAAAGGAAACTCAAGGTAACCAGGATTGAAAAAGAACTGCCCCAGATTGGAATAATCAGCTCGGTTCTGACATGCATGTGATTTTGCAACGGAGGCATTTTCAGCGTTGAAGAAAGTTTGGTCGAAAAACGCTTAACAATGCTCCGCAGTGTTTACAATGACGGATTGACAAGCTTCTATAGGCAACACGCAAAGCTGGCAAGTTTATAAGTCATCGGAGATTATTCAGTAAACCAATTGTTTATATCGTTACGATTCCGAACACGATTTTTAAAATACTCTTTATAGAACCGTTTTGCGTGATAAGAATCCTCAACTATGCTCCATAAGGTTACCAAACAGCTACCAAATAGGTCATAAGAATAATTCTTTTATTAGTTTTTTTTTAATTCGTAGACATCGCAGAGAATTATGCAAGGCTTTCGTTTATAATATTAGAAAGGTTCAACATGATACGATATATTATGTAAATTATTGTATGGAAATGAATACTGGGCTTATATAAATATTTTAATACTTCAATAATTGTGTGTAACGACAAGCTATATAGATATAGTAATATTGTCACAGTTCGCATAAATACAGTAAATTATTAGTACTTAACAAATTTTTATTACAATAATTTTTGAACCGGAGACCTTGATTTCTATGATTGTTCATATCTTTCAATATAAAGTTCCCTCCATCTATTCACATTATCTGCAGTTTCTTCATATATTACCACAATATCAGTTAGTTCTGCATTTGATAAAATCGATCGATCGATCGATACACTAATAAAATACGCACACAACAATAACACAATTGTAATACATACTGTAAACAGTCCCTATTTTAATAGTGTGGAATATTACAATAATATGGGAGGAGCTCCAAGGAGAAGCATTTTGATTGAAGATGAAGAAATGATGAATCGGTTAAGAGTCCTATAGTACCTTTTAGAGTCTTTTTCATTATCACCCCGCACAGCAAACAGCTTCTAGGGGCGAGATATCTAAGCGACTGCATACGAACCCAATTTTAATTTGCGATGGCAATGTCGCCATTCCGTCGTTCTAGCTTTTGCACTAGCAGTGCTAATTCGCATGTTGGCAAGTCGCGGACGGTACGAATAAACCCGTAATTAATTTAAAAGAAATTTATTATGTGAATTTAAAATTCTCCATCAAAATCCTTTCCCTCTGGAAGTCAAAGGGAATATAATAGTTGAAGACAGAAAACATAAATCTCTAACTAGATACCTATCTAAAAATAAACACTTAATTACGCTAATGGGGACAACGATATATATATATATATATATATATATATATATATATATATATATATATATATATATATATATATATATATATATATATATATATATATATATATATATATATATATTAATGGTTATACCACTTACTTGTTATTGTACATACTCATCATTAACAAAGAATTTAGTTATACTTTTCAAACTATCACACCTGTATCATACGGGCTGGAAATTGAAATAAATAAATTGAATATGTTACAAATTGGTGATTTGCGCGTAACATTTGTACGGCCAAATGGACAACAAAAAAGGAATTTTTAATAATCTAATCTTGGAATTAGTAAATAAAGGAATAAGTTTTATTTAAGTGTCGGATCATCGGTTTATTGTTTACTGTTATATCAAAATTAAATAGATACAGTTTCTTCTTCACTGAATGAGATTCCCTTTGAAGATAAAACCATTAATTTTGAAAAACATGAACTTTAAAAGTTTCCTTTGTATACAGTATGTCCGCGGGTTGAGTTTACAAGAGAACAAATGGACCTAAAGGAGAAAGATACGAAAAAAGGCATTCTTGATAAAAGTTTTTGCTTGTTTAGAAAATACGAATCACCAATTTTGTTGTACAGGATGGGTAAAAAACACAAAAATGTTATTTACCGTAAGAGTAAACATACCTTCTTTTGAAAGTTACGAAAAAAAGGCATTCTTGATAAAAATTGCTGGAAAAAGAATAAGATAAGAATCGCGTTAGCAAAAATTAATTTTTGTTACAAGGAACAAAGTACAAATTAAAATACGACTTATTCAAGTGTAATTTTTAAATACGGACATAATATCCTTAAATGTTATTATTTTGTGAATTAGTAGGTACCCTCTATGTACAATAAAATTGAAGTTTCTCATGGTTGTTCGTATTTTCTAAAGAAGTAAAGACTTTTATCAAGATTGTAGTCTAGCCAAAAAGTGCCATTTTGATGAATTTATCTTAGGCTTTACCGCAAATTAAGATTTGGAATGAGGCATGGTAAAAATTAAAAAGTTATAAATAATTTAGGGGAGGGTTACGTTTTTTGCAAATATCTCAAAAACTATCGCAGATATCGGAAACCTTAAAAATATCCTAAAGATCAGAACCTCCTAAAATAAAGTCCCACCTCCCGAAACTCAACCATCGATATTTTTAATTTTAAAGTGAAAATGTGGCTAAAACGGTTGAGGTGACTCCCGCGCGCGGCGATCGATTCAGACACTTTAACAATAAAAATTAATTAAACTCATTAAATACGAATATTGAAAAATTAAAAAAATCATTGGAAATTCATCCACTAGAAAACAAAATTTCTGGTAATTTTTTTTTTAGATATGCTTTTGTTAATTAACTTATTTTCTCAAATTTTAAATTTCAAAGTTTAAAATTAACATAACCCTGATAATTGCGAAATTAAAAACCTTACATTTTTTCCATTCTTGGAGCTATTCTTGAAACGCTTAGAAAAGATGGAGAAATTCAAATTCTGTTGGAAAAATTCGGAAATTTTAATTTTCCACTTTGTTATTAACAGTCGAAGGCATTAAAAAATGGAAACTGTAAATAAGCAATGAAAATATTTTTTCAAGTACCTCGATTAGATCGTCTTCTTATGTTTAAATAATTGTTTTAAAAAAAATTTTCAAGTACCTCGATTAGATCATTTTCTTATGTTTAAATTTTGTTTAAATAAATGTTATAAACAAATGTGTTTATAAGATAATCCAAATATATATTTGTATTCTTATCAGAAATAAATGCAGAAATAAATGTTTTCTTAAAAATAATATCTATTGTTTACAAGAACATTGTTTATTGCGCATTATTTATTGCTTGTTAACAATTTTTTTTATTGCTAAATATTAGAATTAATTAACATTTTTTTTTCAAATCAACATTTTTATTGCTCTTCCATATTCAAAAATATAATATTTTTATTTATTTATGTTATTTGTTTATTTAATAAACAATTTGTTATAAACAAATTAATTTTCGTGTTATAATTTTTTTTTCAAATCTACAAAAAATAATAAAAGCAATCGTGTGCCGTATATTATGTGAATTTTTTTCTCTATTTTTTATATAATTATAAGTATTTTTGTATTTCTGTGTCACTTTCTTTACATTTTTTTGATTGTTAATAACAAAGTGGATTTTTTTAAAATTTAACCCGCGAAAAACGCATTTTTGACATTTCTCAGAAAAATATCAATTTGATACGTGACTATTTTCGTATGGTACGCGATATTATATAAATATAGTGAACTGCGAAAATGATGCCTGGTGGATTTTAATAGGGAGGAGAGCTAAATACGTACATATTTGTAAACCGTTATCATTTATTAGCAACAATTGCATTAAACAGCTACTGACTGATTAAGCCATTATATTAAGTAATTTATCTCGACCTCAGTGGTATTTTTCACTTATTTATTTTACGCATTGTGTAAATCGATGGAGGAACTTGGTGTCTCAAAAAAAGAAGCCGGTACCGGGAACATAAAAATTATAAACAAGCAAATCCGTGAAAGTGCCTTGCATAGCCCGCTTCGATTGATGGTTTATCCAGACAATTAATGCTTCATGGTAATATACACGAATCGTATTTATACGACACGTAGGCGCGGAGGTAATTAATTTGGGATTAAAAAAAAGTGTATTAAGAATAATGTTTTTGGGATATAAGATTTTAATAATATTCATTTAATATCAGCAGTTCTTTTACCACATTTTGGAAAGGGTGCTGAAAAACTGTTTTAGAAAGAAAAAACTGAAATTATTTTATATTTCAATTAGATATTTTCTTTTTTTACTTGTTCCATAAAAAAATTGATAACATATTTTTTACTTGACAAAATTTTACTCTGAAAAGTGTTAGTAAGTAGGTATATCTTTTACAGCAATATACGCCACCTTGACATTCTTTTATCAACGTGAACAATATTTTTAGTATATTCAGCAAATTTAACAACTTTTGTATGGTAATAACTTTTTGAAAGGCTTACTATTACTTTTTTATGTAATTAATATATCGAATCATACATTTTTTTCATAATATGTTGTTGCGTGACCTTTGTAAATGTAATTGCATCCGCAATACTAATTTAAATTAAATTATTGTCAAATTAGATCTAAATTGGGATCTGTTTATACCTACTGATTATTTTCTGTTATCTAGTCAAACAGTGACTTGATAAACGTTCATTTTGCTGCTACCATGAAGTAGGTATTTTGCCGCAACCACAAGGACATACCTCAATTGAGCTTGAGTTGATGAGAGTGTTCCATTCCTGGTACCATTCCTGGCCTCATGTCGCATATAAAAAATCCATTATCCGATTTTATCAAGTAATGTTAAAAATGTTATCAAATTTGCTATTAACTTACTGTTAACGTACTGTACTAATGTTTACCAAGTCACATATTATGTATCTATTTCATTTAGTATTCAGGAACAATAACTAAGTTAATTCGAAAATAAAAATTACGAACGAAAATTTATTTACCACTTTTGACCTCAGTAAAATCGTGCACCGAATGTATCCTGCTGCTTCTGAAGGGCATACAATAACCAACAGAGAGCAACAATATATTTTCCTATTCAGTAAATAGTTCTATAATTTTCTAATATGTTATTAAAAATAATACAAATTACACAAATAATTCAAATTAGTATAATTTAAAGAAATGAATGCAGCATTGCATAAACAACCTATTCAGAACTAGTTTCTTCATTTGACATAATACGTGAATGTTATTCTAAACTTTCATGCGCGAATATAAGTTGACAGTTACTTTCTTTTCTAAACAGTTGTCAGATATTATGATATTTCTTGTGTTTACTAGAATTTCTATGGTTGTTAGAACTGCAATATTAATGGGCCTCTAACAACTATTTTTTTAATATAGCTACGTAACTAATACATGTGCCATATTAATGTGTCAACGAGTTTTCCCTTGTAGCTTAACAATAAGTTGACGATAACGTGACAACGTAATTCATCGGAAGCTAAAGTTCTTAATTTAATTGATACTTTGAAACTGTGAAAATAACTTTTTTCCTGGTAGAAATTTCATCAAATCAATAGAGGATTGAGAATCTACATAAAATAATAGATAAATAATGTACTTTTAGACAGAGTCGATAAGATGCATCGTTTTCGGGAAATTTTTGTTTAAAGTAGATGGCCCACGTATTAATATTCATTATTATTCATAGCACCTTTTGTAGATTTCTTATTGTTTCCCTTTTTTGTTTTAGGCCACGATTTTTAAAGATTACCGTTTCGCTGTTTTGTATGAGGTTATTATTGCTTAAACTAAAAATAATTTTTTCATATACCTAGTTTTGATTTTCACAATGAACACTAATATACTCCGACTACTTTAAATCAAATTTTCTCGAATATTATTCATCTTATCGATTCTGACAAAGACATCACTTGTATTATTTTATATAGACTCTTAATTCCGTACTGATTTGATAAAATTTCTATCAGACAAAAATTTATTGATACAAATCATCAAGAACCCCCCAAACGAGACGTCTCTGTTCCAAACCAAAGGTATTTAGTATAATAAAAGGTATTTAGTGAAAGAATCATGATATAAAAGTATATTATAATACGTTCAACAGGAGATATTTATAAAAAATATGGTTTCTACCCAAATCCTTTAATGGGGTGTAGCTCCCCTAGGAGGTATATATATATATATATATATATATATATATATATATATATATATATATATATATATATATATATATATATATATATATATATATATATATATATATATATTTGCGAAAAGAAATCTTGGGTTTGTAGCAATTCATTACATAGAGCAAAAATAAGCAAATAAATGAATAATAAGGAAGGCACACTTACCAGTTGATCATTTATACTTGAATTTAAGATATTCATACCTCAACACCTTCAGTGACATTTTATGATATTTGTTTTTGACGGAATTGGCATTCTTAGAGAACGCAAACCTATTCTACTATTTATATTTGTTCTATTTGAACATATTATATATAAAAGCATTAGGCATACAGTTATCCAGAAGATGGTAAACTTTAAAATGCATAAAATCTTGTACAATCTATTAAAATAACTACTTTTTCCTAGCTATATGCTAGAAAATGTTGAATTACATATACAATAGAATTCTGAAGCATTTAAAGAGGGAGTGATACAGAAATTGCTTGCTTAGTCAAAACTAAACGTTTGTTGGATTGGTATTAATTGTTATTTCGAAAATTCGAAAAAAAACCAATTTGCACCCTGGTATATATTTATTAACTTTTAGCTATTCATATTTGTTTTGCGAGAAGAAATCTTGGGTTTGTAGCAATTAATTACATAGAGAAACAAGCAAATAGATGAATAATAAGGAAGACACCATACCAGTTGCATATCTGGACATATATACGGAAACTAACCTCTTAGAAGTTGTACAAGTTCTTTCACCTTCATTGAGGATCTTCAGAGTGATGTACGATTTGTTTTATTTATCATTTATACTTGATTTTTTTTTTGAAAATAAATCGTTGATTTTCAGCTTTTTGCGGGTGTAGAATGTACTTGATGATTTCCGGGTCTTCTCCCACGTGTTTTCTATTCTTCTAGAACGACGTTTCACATCTGCCATCTTCAGGTTTTTCTCCATAATGGCTTGTTGCTGCTTTTGGTTGCTCAAACTGGTCTTAGTCAACTTCAGTTCAGTTTGAGGGAAATTTTGTGCTGAACAAATTTTCCCTCTTTAATTAAAAACAGTTTTTTAAAATTTCTCACGCTTTAGGAGATAGTGGTAAGAATATAGAAAAAGCTTCTTTTTGGGGTTGCTAAATGTGAAGGCTTTGAATATGTAACTCTCACAATGTAACTCTTCTATTAAAGGGAAAAACGAAATTAGACTTTATTAATTAAATTACCAGTACCATTTTAATGGCCATTTTAAATGAAATTTTATTCTGAAGAAATTGCCTCTCTTATATTTTAAAATTTGTCACGGTTTACCAGATATTGGCAAAAATAGGGAAAAGTTCGTTTTTTGGGCTGTTTCATCCCCTATAAGTTGCAAAGGTATAAAGGTACCTGCAAAGGTAGCAACCTCGGGGACCACTCGAGCAGATGGACACCCCTATGTGGCGTGCGGACTATAAAGCATAGAAGGGCATTCTTATTTTAACAGATACGATGAATATGATGATACTCTGAAATGGAAAAATTCAATAAAAAATGTGTTATGTAAAAAAAATTGTCAATTTATATTCTAGTTCTATTCTAGATTTTCTGATTATTTCAGTTCAGTTTTAGATATAAAATAATGTCTAGTTTCCTAGACATTATTTATATATATATATATATATATATATATATATATATATATATATATATATATATATATATATATATATATATATATATATATATATATATATACATTATTATATTATACATTATTTATATATATATATACTTGTAATAGCATACACTTTTTACTAAAGACAATTTCTTATTATTATTTGTTGACTCTATATTTGTTCCAATATTATTCAGATTCTGCAATCGTTTTTACTCCCAAAACGTTTTTCACCTATTGCGTTTTGGCCCCCAAACCACCATTAATTTACCTAATAACATTTTATTTGCTGAACAGAACAATATTCTTAGATTATTTAAATAAACCTTTTGGCAACGTTTTTACAGAAAGCATAATTGATTTATAACCAAAAAATTATTCATAATATATAGCCCCCTCAGATCGTCTCTCCTGAAGGCCTCTTCGCTAACAGCCAGACAGATCACCTGCCAGATGAATCACCCTGTAGAACGTTTCATTTCACCGTCCGATCCGTCGATTGGGTGGTGGTTTCCACGAGTGAATGGCGGGAGGAAAGTTTCGTATAGGATTAGAAAACAGCCGGCGAAACAGTGTCGATTTAGTTCTTTTCTTGTGTTCGGGCTGTGTGCATATATAGTTATTTTTTTAACACAAAGTAAGTGCCCTCTTCTTCTGCTTCTTTTAACTGGATTACCACTGGCGTCGCCTATAGTAAGCTTTATTTTGGCAGGAAGTCGGAGCTTTACCGGACGGCCTTGGCGCCGTCCGCCACCGCAAGTTCAGTAGAATAAATGCATGCTTATTGACTTTGGTTCGTTATTATTGTTGATGTTCTGCAAAATGCTTTTAAAATAAGTCTCATCAAAACTATTCATAAAGTCTCGAAAAACTAACCGGAAGTAATTTCACTGAAATATGCATACTTTTATATTACATAACCCTTCATGTGAATTGTATTTACCGACTGAATCGATCAGTAAAGATGATGTAACCCATTTTAATTAATCAATCTTGAATATGATTTACTAGACATGTTTACCAGCGGGCTCTTTGGTAATACAGCGTGTTCTAACAGACGCGGACAAATAATCGTGTCAGTTAACCTATAAAAGATACTTTCTATGCAATTCACAGTGTGTGAAACCACATCGAAATTGATCATAAAAGTGTTTTCATTTTTAATACAATGTGACACACATCGACAACAATGGGATGGGAATATCGAGGGCATTGATTGTGGTACAAATAATTGGCTACCTTATTTTATACAGGGGGTGGGTATACTGTGACCTTGAAAGGTTGGATATACCATAATTGTTATACAGATATTATTATTGTTAGATATATAGAATGTTAAAGATCTATGATAGCGGGATTTATTCATATTGCTTACTTTTAATATAATCAATCAATAAGTTGTAACTCGACGGCCTAATACACGTACTTATCTCGAGAACAAAACATTTTTGAAATTTAAGAATGTTGTACCGTAAATATGTCATATTTCTACATTTTTAAAATATTTCCAACTTCCTGTCACTTCCGGTATGACCGGAAGTCAATAAAATGCAATAATTTTAAATAGAACACCCCATATATTATAACATTTTTGGGCTCTACATTGGAATCTGAGTGCTATATATTATTATATTTTGTCAATTTTCTTTACCAAAACTGGATTAACGGAACAGCTATTTATGTAACCAGTTGGGAAAAGTACTATTTTGTGTAACGAGCAGATTTACACAAAATAGTGTTTCCCAACGTGTTTCATACAAGATTTTTTCTAATTTTGACATGTAAAGTGACACTTTTCAAAACCCTTTGACGTTAGAAAACGTCTTACTTTTCACAACCAGTTACGACAAGTAAAATATTACGCAAAGGGTTTTGAAAAGTATCACTTTACAATTTACATGTCAAAATAAGGAAAAATTAAATATCACAACTGTGTACCTACTATTTCGACAAACTCCAATTTTAACATTAATAAAACAAAGGGTCATAATTTTGGTTCTATGAAACAAATCTTACACGGGGACGGTGGTCGAGCGGTTAGCGTGTAGCTCTCGGCTTGAACACCTAGCAGCAGTGTATGGTTCGATTCCCCGCACTGGTGCGGAATAAATTTTCAATAATTTATCCCCAAAATCTACCTAATGAGCTTTCTCCAGATTTAATCTATAAGGTTTTCCTATATGTACCTATTTTCAGCGGTTTCTTAATTATGGCGTTTTTACTGGAAAGTGCCGCTATCTATCAATAACATTAAAAATAATAGTAACAGTGTGCCATGAGCCCATGAAAACGTAGTTTAACAATATAAATAGTGACAGTTAATGTTTATAGAATAACTGAAAGCCTTAGAATAACCAATAAAATTTATGAAAATGGACAATATTAGTTATATAAAGAGATATTAGTTATATAAAGAGATATTAGTTATATTTTAATTTGTTACATGCACGGTCAATGCAAAAAATAGTAGCAAAAATCTGTCGTCGATTTAATGAACTTGATTTAATGAATTTACCTCCAATGAACGCCAAGAAATGGAGATAATTACTTTCAGTAATAGCCTTAATTTTAAGAATCTTGATGCTCCAAGAAATCAGAAAAGTCCTGCAACTGAAAATGATATAAACGAAATAAACGTTTTGGGTTATTTCTGTGCCCATCCTCATATCTCAATAACCAATGCTGAATGTGATTTGGGAGTGTCTTGCACACCAATATGGAGAATTTTGCATAATTATAATATGCACAATTACAAATTCATTATACGCTTCAAGCTTTGCTACCTGATGATCCAGAAAAACGTGTGGATTTGTGCGAATAGGACATCTCGACTTTCTTAAAGAAAATTATATGGACAGAAGATTCAAAATTTTCTCGTGAGGAAATCTCCAATGGACACAACAATTATTTTTGGGCCACAGAAATTTGATATCTTTTAAAGGAAAGGGAACATCAACATAAATTTAGTTTCAACGTATTTTGTTCATTTATGAATAACCAGATAATATTTTGTATCTATTACGAAAACTTAAATTTTAAAAAATATTTAGGTATAGGTATAAAGAACAGCTCTTAGTGACACTTCAATTACTTTTCAAAACTGTTGGTATCAGTTGGATGGAGTTCCTGTCCATTGTAAACGTAAGCAGAGGACTGACTGATGTGTTTGGATAAGACAGGTGGATAAGACGTCAAGGCACTTAAGGAGTCAAGGAGTTAGCCACCGTAGTCTCCGGATCTAACTCCTGTTGATTTATATCATCAAAAATCAAAGAAAGTGTATACTTCTGTATACAATTTGTGAATACAAGGGAGGATCTGGAGAATAGAGTGAGATGGGCCTTTCAAGAATTGGATCCAATAGAAATTGTAAAAACCACCACTATTCTCGTTATGACGTCAATGCATGAATATTTACGTGAAAATGGACATTTTAAACAAAAAAAATATTAAGATGTATATCTTAATATCTTCTCTGCTATTTAATATTCTTCATACAAATTTAAATTCTATAGTTACTGGCCTTTTTTAAAAAAAAATTATCTTTTCATTATTCCTGGCTTTGATCGCTATTTCTTTAAGACTGTCTAGTATCTGGTCTAGTATAGGGCCCAAAAACAAACAATTCTTTTAATTGATATCGTAGATTTATATTGTATTGATAATAATAATAATAATATTAAATTCGAGCATCGTATCATCGTAAGTCTCCACAAGTTCCAATATATCGACCTATAATATAAAGTGCTTTGCAAAAACAATCTCCTTAAAATTTCAAAATAACAAACATTAAGTTGTCAAAGCTGGCTATATTTTACTGTTAAATTATAAAATCACTATATCCAATTAAATATATAGCCACAGCTGCCACAGCTGGCAGCATCCAATTAAATATATAGCTATACAGCTGCAATTTTCTTAGAAAATAAAATATCAATTGAAAGGTTACCTGTATATTGTATAATGCATGTATGTGTTATGTGCGTGAGACATGTGAGACATTATGTGCACATAGCTGACAACTGAGCCTTGTGGAATCTTAATATTATTTTACATGTATTGAAGCTATTTTCATAAGATTTTAAACAGCTTCCAATTAAACTTTTTTTAACCATTTATATACGTCAATTCCTAGTCACTGTCTTCCAACATATTTATAACTTGTAAAAATGCGTTCCTCCGATTACTACGGTTTTACTCCGATTACTACGATACGATTTTACTCTAGCCTTCTACTATTTGTCGAAAACTTTATGATACTTGACGTGTTTTTGGAATACATGCAGAAAATATATCTGTGCTGCCTTTTTTGAGTCACATTGAAATTAATAATAAAGGACAATTCGAATATGGAACATAATTATTAAGCTACATGGTTCATAGATTCTGCTAAAGGTTAGTTTTTCGGCCACCAAATTTGCACCAATGTTGAAGACGCGATTTACTGGTACGAGTCAAGAGACACAAACTTGTGCAATAGGAGTTTTTACGTAGTCTCCAGTGAGGTCATTTTGGATAAAATTTATAAGTGATGAATTATGGTGGTATGAACTATTTTTTTGGAAAATCACTTCTTTAGACTCTTGCAATAATTACTGGTATGAGATCCCGCCTTATCTCCCTCTTGATATTAGTCTTTAAGTAACTCTAACCTCATCAGCATATTTTCTTGTTTAATGTAATAATGTAATGTAATGTAAGTTGAACTTATACGTAGAAATAATAGGAACAGTTACGCTTGATGCACAGTATTCAACTAAATTGTTGATTTAAATACTTTGTGCAATGTTTTACTAAACATTAAATAATTATCCCAAAAGGCATATCTAAAAGTTGGAAATATTCACAACCCCAAAATCTAGTCATCAGGGTAACAAATATATTATGCATAATTTTGTTTAATGTTTAAGTTTAAGACTTCCGATATTGTTACGGTCATGTACTTCATCTCTGACATTCTTAGATACTTTTGTCTTTGTATATACATATATACCTTGTCTTACATACTTTTTATATCGTGTTTATAAATCAAGTATCATTGTTGAAACGGGTGATAATATCAACAAGTATACTCAAATAATTTTCATCAGGTGGGATAATGTACCTATATTTGAGTTGTGAAGTATTTATAATATCAAGGACAAATTTTTGCAAATATGAAGATTTCAATTCACTTTTATTTATCTATATCATACATATCATATGCTGCCATCTGAGTTTTGCATAAGTATGTTTCTGCACAGTATGCTTATACTAAATTACTTTCATGTCAGATATAATCATCCTTTTGTTTAGTTTATGTTAATATTATTCGGCTCACTCCACAGAGTAACGGCCGATATGTTTATATTTCTATCAATGCAACTTTCTTTTGAGATGTTAGTTTATCTGTGACACTATTTGAAAACTAAATTCGGTTCTGTTCTAACAAATTACGATTGCGTAAAGCTAATGCGAAGTTTCACTTTTTCTAGTAATATATTAATACTTGCATATTTTGATTGCTTTGGCAACTAAATCGGTTATTAAATGTATTAAACCCAATTTGAATCTTAGAAAGTTGGTAGTTTAGTTCTAACAACGCATAAATTGCAGTCCATATTATCATTAATTATTAAAGAAAGGTTTTATTAATAGCCAGTTTGAGATGAATATTAAAGTATTCTTATTTTTATTATAGCATTGATTTCATAAGGAATGTAATGCTAACACGGTGACAATTTCGACAATTCGAACAAAACATCTGATATAGTCATTGGCCACAGCGGTTTTACGGCCAAGATCCATAAAGTTTGACATAGTTACTTCACTTTGTTGAATATACATATATATATATATATATATATATATATATATATATATATATATATATATATATATATATATATATATATATATATATATATAATAAGATGTATATGTAGACGCGTTATTTTCGTATTCATCTGTATATTTTCTGCACATTTTCAAGGTATGCATTTCAAAAAATTTATCCCTGCGCCTGTCTGATTCCATAGAGGACGCCTCGTAATTCGATGTTTATAATTATTTTTCATTGGAATATGTGTGTGAAAGTAATGTTTAGTTAAGCTTATAAATAAACAAACCCATTGTTTTTATTATGAAAACAGAAACTCATTACGTTAATTTGTATAAACTAAATAATTCTGTAATGATTATTATCTGGCGTAATTTTCGTATTAGCGTTTTCTTGGGAACTGGATATTTTTTAAGTTGAATATACCGGTGCATCATGTGAGTGAAAGTTGGGAAAAACACGCGGTAGTACCTAAAATTACGTTAGTTGAAAAAGTAGTGTCTAATTTCATAAAACTATTTGCATATTTCTTCACAGTTCGAAAGTGCTATTTTCTAATGCATGGTAATCTCAATGATTTGTCTAGTTCATAGAATTATGATGAAACTGACTGGTGTCAGCTAAAAAATATATACGAGAATAAAAGGGAGGCCGAGAAAAAATTAAATAGAATTGTCTAAAGGGAGATCTAAACTAGAGAGAGGATTGGGACATACCAGGGACCAGACTTGCTAATATTAGGCGAGGTTGGAAGGTAATTAATTACAAAGCTGTTTTTATTGCGGGATTAAAATAAGAGCCAGTAAATGCGTGGAACGCTGCAAAGCCACGTACAGTGTGCTTTCCATTGACTCGTAAATTTCGCACACATTTAATCGTTGGTTATTGCCAGTCCCGAAAGGCAGGCAAACTGCGATATATTGCGATATATGCGCCATATTTCCCAACGCAATGACTAGAATATCTGTTTCAGAGCACCGTATTAGATTTGTTTCAAGAAGGCGATTTTTGTATCGGTCTCTTCATAGCCTTCACACTTATATAATCATCGATAATATTGCATAGCTGTACTATTTATTATGTGCTACCAAAGCTGCTAGTATTATTATGTGTTCTAAAAAGGGGGAACAATGACGGAATACGCTGTGAAAATTACATGGTAATTTTTCATATTGTAAACTCTCACAATTGGTATGCCATATTATTTTAGTGTACTTTATGACTAATTTGAAGTATAAACTTAAAGGCATACTGATTCTAGTGACCAAAAATTTTTCCATAATTTCGCGACGCTTTTTCTTGAATTTGAGTATATAAAACTCGCACAACTTGTATGCCGTTTGTTATTTCACTTCATTTTATCTCATGATTGCTTCAACCATAGAATAACATATGGATTAAGTACAGAGAAAATTATTTTTCAATATCACTTCTTGTTTCTAACATAACAAACCCGTTCAAATGGTATGCCATTTTACATTACGACATTTTAGGATACATTTCTTATTGCAATACATTTTTCATTGAGTAAAATATCGGAATATTTTAGTAGAGTAAATGTTAAATTACCCAATACTAAATACATTCATAGTATATATATATATATATATATATATATATATATATATATATATATATATATATATATATATATATATATATATATATATATATATATATATACACTCCCCGGCACAAAATTCCGTCACCCTAAAATTTTGCCCAATTTTGATGTTTTATAACTTTTTTATTTTTCATCTGATTTTCATAAATTTTTTACCAGTCTGTAGATCAGTTCCTTGTGTGTCTTTTTAATTATTGTAATAAGTCATATTTTTCGTCCAGGCAATATTATACAGGGGTAAATCAAAGTGTTGTTTTTTGTCGTAAACTCAAAACACCCTGTGGAAAAATTGAGGCGAATCATTTTGTTTACAAACTGTTTGCTGCCATCTTAGACGTATTGTAAAAATTTTGTTTTTTGATTCATCCCATTATCTCATTTCTTCTGCGAGCAGCAAAATTTTAAATGAAACGCTGATTTCAAGCTTATTTTTATTAACAAAAACATCCACTAGGTATATCACAAAATTAATTAACAAAGACAAATTTTAATAACGTGTATGTCCTCCTCTCGCAGCAATGACAGCTTGCATTCTTCGTGGCATCGAATTAATAAGATTACTTATTCTGTCTTGAGGAATAGCCTGATATTCTTCTGTCAGCGCCAGCCGTAAATCTTGCAAGGTTAGTGGTTGCACAGGACGGCGACGGAGTGCTCTTTTAAGATCATCCCAAAGATGTTCGATTGGGTTGAGATCCGGGCTACATGCTGGCCAGTCCAATCTTGGAAGTCCAACCTCATCCAGATATTCGCTCACTACCCGTGCAACGTGAGGTCTAGCATTATCATGCATTAATGTAAATTGGTTCCCAATGAAAGGAGCAAATGGAACAACAATTTCTTGGAGGATTTCCTCAATGTAACGGTGGGCGGTTAGTGCTCCATTTTCAACAAATACAAGGTCAGTACGTGCATCGGTAGAAATACCCGCCCAAACCATGACTGAACCACCGTAATATTGCAGTCGCTCAGATATGATGCAGTCTGCATATCTTTCATTTCTACGTCTGTATACCCGTTCACGACCATCCGGCGACCTTAAACAAACCCTGGATTCATCTGTGAAT